>JASVEL010008526.1:0-187364 GCA_032618575.1 Nicotiana noctiflora
CAGTTTCAGCCCTGAAAACCAGCAGCCTTCACAAATGTGTTCGTAGCCAGTTCGTTCATATTCATCATCATTCAGTTTGGTCATCGTCATCGTCTTCAGTCATCTGCTTCATTAAGACGATTCACTATTCATCCTTGCAAGGGACGTTTGCTATCCAGATATATTTTGTTTACGTTCAAGTTGAAGTCTTCGTCCAATATTCTAGTTCGATGTGGTTGATTCCGTCTAAGGTCGTAATCGTTGCTTCATTTTTTGTTTAATTGGAAAGCAATCCAGGTTTTACTTACTTCCCATTTCTTAATTTGTTGCTTGATTTTGTGGTGATAGACATGAGGTTCATCCATTTCTATATGTTTGATAATTGGAAAACTAGATAATTAGAATTGCTAGATTTTATGAGCTGATATTAATTGATGCTTGTGTTTTGGACTAGATAAATCCAGTATTCATGTAATGATTTGGTATTTGTTAGCTTGTGTTTTATTTTTGTGTTCATTATTCTACCATGTTTAGCTTCATTTTGGTTGTCTTTTGATTAAATCATTGGATCCTTCATTTTTACTGTATTACTGTTGGATTTAATTTGGAGTTCGATTGATGCGTGATTTTTAGTAATTTGAATCTATTGGTTGTGTTCTGTTAATTGTGATATGAATATGAGTTTTGTTGAAATGATTCCTAATGTTGTTGATTGAAAATTAGTTTCATATATTAATTAGTCAATTGTTAGGCTTGATTTGGTTATAGTTGTAGTGATTTGGTGTTCATAATAATCAGTTTGGTCAGTTGTTAATTTTGGTACTGATTGAAGGGATGAGGTAGAACAGTATTTTTGGTAATTTCAGGGGTAATACGGGAATTGACCACTTACAGAATTATTTAAATTGAGTATTTTATCCACTAAGCACTAATAACATTAAAAAAAGGGTATTGTTTAATACTTAGTGAGGAACAAGACATAGTGGCTTTGGAAGATGTTAAAAGAAGTAATTAAATATGTTGCCCATAACTTTTGAATTAATTAAGGAAAAGACAAGTGTTAGTGGGGAACCAAACAATAGGCATGAGAGTTAATATTAATACTATAATACACCCATGACTTTTGATTGAAACAGGAGGAGATTCGAAAATATAGGGAGAAATATTCCTACATACACAGAAAGATCTGGAGAACACTGGGAGGGGGATTGAGAGCATAAACATTCACTTAGACTCATACGAATAGAGAGTGTTGAGTGCCTACTGGTAGCATTTTGCTTTGGCCTCTATTTCTTCTGTCATTACTGTTGTTTGGAGGCTGTAGTGGTCATTTGATTGCGGCTGTTTCTGTTGGTGCTGGTGTTCTTGTGTTGTCGACTGTTTGTCGCGCTGCTTGACTGTGTTTGATTACCACTGGTTGCTGTTGTTCTCGGGTTGTTGTTGTTGCTGTGCTACTGAGTTTAACTGTGGCGTATCTGCTGAGTGTTGTTTAGATTACTGGTTTGGGGTCTGTTTTGGTGTTTGCTTTGTTGGCTGAGCTGTGGACTGCCACTGCCTGGGTTGCTGAGTGTTTGGTTGTTTGTTGCTGTTGGTTATTGTTGTTGGTCTGTTGTCATTTGGCTTCATCGACTTAACTGATCTCCATTCTCTTGCTGTGTTGAATTCCAGGTATTTCACTACTGCCTGAAGCTGTAAACGTGAATTGAAGAAACAAAGTTTAGCTTATTGATTAGTTAAATACATGTATATTCATTAAAGAGAACTTGAGCATGTAATAGACTATATGGATTGCAATTATGTGAGCTTTATATTTCCATAGGCTATCATAGTAGAAGTGGTCTACTGGAAAGGTACTATATAAGGGGTATACGAATCAGTGAATACATGTTAAAAAAGAAAAATTTTCCATTATGTTAGTGGTGTTAATTTGATCAAGTTAAGAGTGCATGATAACCAACAATTAGTGTGAAAGTAAATAGAGTCATGATGATGGTAACTTGATCGAGGGTGATGAATTAGTAGTATCGTGTTCAATGTTCAATTAGTTAATTAAGTATGTAAATCCCGTTCTATCAATAGTCGCTTAAAAAGGGGAATCTGGACAATTGATATATCACTTCGTTGCTATTAGATTATCAATACACTTTAGTTCATGTATATCTACTATGATCTAGATCATTCACACAAAAACGGATTATCAGTTAGATTGGGTTAAAATCTGAAGCATGTTCAATATTCTTTTCTTAAATAAAACAAATTTTTTGGGTAACTAATTAGCTTAACTAGTTTGAATACAAATTGGAATATTTTAAGTAAAAAGGAAATTGCCTTCTGGCGTTTAATTTTGAGTCAAGGCTCTATTGAATGGCTCAAAGGATAAAAACAAAAAATATAAAACTAGCAGGTAATGATAAACAATTAACATTTTTCTTTGTTGTTAAAGACAAAACAAGTAGAGAATATAGTTCATCTTAGGATTGGCCTTAATAATAATGAGATGAGCCTCGCCAAACGCAAATACACAATCGCGGGGCCCTCTAATCAGTTGTTATAAGAAGCATAGACTTGGAAGGACCGTCTAGTGAATTTCACGGTCTTTTCCCAAAGTTAAATAGACGATAGACTCTTTAGGCCCGATTTGAAATAAAATTACTTTCCTGAATACGGGTGTGCATTTATGCGACCCAAATCTTACTCTCGGCGAAACTGAAATACATTAAAGTCGTAGGCGTACTGGTTGCGGTACGGCTCGAAATGTATTTTCGTGACGTCGCAATTCTCCTAAGAATTAAAGCGGGATATAAGAGCACACAAATAAAAATATATAAAGAAATCAGATAGAAACAAAATTGCAGTTTGAGCGACCGTGCTAAAACCACGGAATCCGGGAATGCCTAACACCTTCTCCCGGGTTAACAGAATTCCTTATCCAGGATTCTAGTTTCGCAGACTATATTATAGAGTCATAAATTTCCTCGATTCGGGATCAAATCGGTGACTTGGGACACCATTATTTTTCCAAGTGGAGACTCTGAATTAAATAAATTGATCCCGTTTCGATTGTCCTTCAATTGGAAAAACTCCCTCGCGCCCCCATAAAGGTGCGGAAAAAGGAGGTGTGACAGCTCTGGCGACTCTGCTGGGGATGATAATTAACCCAGAACTTCGGTTCAGGGTTTAAGAATTCGAGCTCAGTTAAATTGTTGTTTTTGTCTATATCTGATTTTATTATATGTTTAATTAATGTGCTATATGTCTACCGCTTTGATACTAGTTGCACTGTATATACAAACTGCTATATGTTTACCGTTTTGATACTATCTGAACTATATATACAAACTGCTATATGTTTACCGCTTTGATATTATCTGAACTGTATATACAAACTGCGCCGAATCCTTTCTTTCTTTCACCCCCGGGGATGTGCTCACTGGTTGAGACTCCTTATTCTGTTAGTGTCATACCCAGAAATAATAAAGAGGCTCGGAAAGTTTCTAAGCCGGCTGGCCTTTTGGTTCCCGGAAAGGAGCTCCTTCCTCAGCCCGAGTTGTCCGCTTGGGTACACAGTCTAGAACACATACCCGGGTTTTGAACTTAGAATAACGTGACTTCATGCCGGATCCCTAGTAGGAACGCTTATTTGCATCATGACTTAGGGGACTCAACACAGGGGTTGGGTCCGTCTAGGACAGGTGACCCGGTAATCAAAGACCGAGCATATTATATGTTACATTTATTTGTCTTGTATTATTATGCTCATTGGTTAAATTCCTGAAAACAAAAAGAAAGAAATTGGGAACAAAAAAGTATTAAAATATTGACAAAACGCAGTCGAAAATTTGAAAAGAAAAATTTGAAAAATGGGAAGAGCAATTTTGTTGAAATAATTGGTCATAAAATAATCTGACCGAACTACGCAGGTTTGATTCTCGCCGTTAGGTGGGATACGTAGGCAACCCTCATCGGGTCCAACCACCCCTTCAAAAATCAAAAAAAAATGTGTGTTTAATTTTGTCAATAAAATCAAAGTGATGCCGTTTTGCAAATAACCGAATGTTCCGAAAGGACGCCGGAAGGTTGTTTTTTGCAAAAATCGCCACTTTGAATCATTTTTAATAATTTGCGGGCACAACCTTGAAATATTCCTTGTGGAAATATTGCAAGGCCATAGCCGCAAAATCAAGTCCGGGTTCACACCCTTTTTGCAAAAATAACCAAAAATGTCAAAATTTTTATTTTTGTTATAAATAAGTCGGGTAATGCTATTCTTGCTTGAAATAAGCCGAATGTCCCTTAAAAGGACGCCGGAAGGCTGTTTTTTGCAAGAATAGCCACTTCGAGTCGTTTGTAAATAATTTTGGACACAACCTTGAAATGTTCCCTCGCGAAAATGTTGAAAGGTTGTATCCGCAAAAATCAAGTTTTGAGTCATCACTCAACTTTACAAAAAATAACCACTTTATCAAATAAGCCATTACATGGCCGGTCTTTGCATAAATAGCCACTTTTGGCATTTGAACTTCTTCAGTCTTGTATTGGACTGTGTCGGTGCTGAACGATGCCCCACAGGCCCCATGACAAAAATTTTTGAAATAAAGTTTTGCAGAAAGAGCCACCTTCTCTAAATAAGCCATTACATGGCCAATTTGTAAAAAATAGTCACAATTGACATCAAAAACTCTCAATCTTTTGTTGGCCTATGGCGATGCCGAACGATGCCCCATAGGCCCCAGGATAACAATTTTTGATTTTGCGTCTTCTGAAATAAAATTTTGCAAAAATAGCCACTTTGTCTAAATAAGCCACTACGTGGCCATTTTATGAAAAATATAGTTTTGGGTTGGTTTATGGTGATGCCGAACGATGCCCCATGAGCCACGGGATAAAAAAAAAAAATTTCAAGTTTATCTTTTCTTTAATTAAATTTCGCAAAAAATAGTCATTTTGTCAATTAAGCCATTATATGGCCAATTTTGTAAAAAATAGTCAATTGATATTAAAAACTTCTTAGTCTTGTGTTGGTTTATGGCAATGCCGAACGATGCCCCCATGAGCCGCAGGATGAAAAATTTTTAAGTTTATCTTTCTTAAATAAATTTTGCAAAAATAGTCATTTTGTCAAATAAGCCATTATGTGGCCAAATTTGTAGAAATAGTCATAATTGACACCAAAAAATATTCTTATTATCTGGCACAAGGTGTGAAAGTTTTTCATCAGAGTTTGTAGTCGGAATCGGCTTTTACAATTTTTCTTCAAAAAAAAAAAACAAAAAATCAAATAAACATCTCTTTATTTCTTGCATTAATTTGCAAGAACTACGCTCGGTCTGATTCATGCGGGGTCATGATACGTAGGCAATCCACATAGGATTCGACCATACCCATAAAAAAAAAATGAAAAACTATAAAAAGAAAAAAAAAGGGAAAAAATGAAAAAAAACCACAAAAAGGAAAAAGAAAGAAAAACAAAAGAATGGTCAATAAGCGGGATACCTTAATGCTGACATGCTGGCTTTCGTTTTGTTGTGTCCAGTTTCAGAAAGGTGGTTGGTTGTGGTTCCAAAATAACTCTTCCCTATAATACAAGGTCAGAGGACAATGGCAGAGAATCTCAAGACTGAGTGGGTTGGTACAGGTACCCGACAACAGTTGGTTGAACGGAACCACGGGTTAGTAGAAGAAGTCAAAATGCTGAGACAACATGTGGCTGACATGTATCGGGCGTGGGTGGATGGAAAAGCACCACCCCCGCCACCACCTAGCTTCCTGGACTCTGTCCTTACCCGTACACTGAACCCGATGGCAGATGATCCCTCACACTCTCCATATATACCCACCTATCATAGCTTTTCCAGCCACTCGAGTAGCTCAATTACTCGTCCCCCAGCTATATTTTCACAACGCTACTCCCGGCCCCAACACCACTACTCTCCCCGGGACACCCAAAATCGTATTTCACCTTCCAGGTACCCAACTCCACAAAAAGCCTACCAACCCCCACGAACATACCGGAAACCCCCTGGGTCAGGTTTCAGGCCAAATAAGGCGTTTAGGGAGGAGAGGTTGCTGAAGCGAGAAAAAGCTCTTACCCCTATCGGAGAATCCTATGCAAGTCTGTTTGAAAGGTTAAAGCATGTCGGTCTGATTACACCGCTCCCCGAATATACTCCCGACCCACGTGCAAGAAGCTTCGATCCTACTGCACGATGTGCATACCATTCCAATGTCAGAGGGCACGATATTGAGAGTTGTCGTACTTTGAAAAAGGAAATAGAAAGAATGATTCAAAATGGATGGTTGATTGTGATCAATGACGATGGCAGGGAGCATACGAATCCTTTGGGGGGTATATTGACTGAAGCTAAAAATGTTGAAGCAGATGGAAGCCTCAGCAATATTGATGCAAAACTTAGTGGCTAAAATGTTGTGCTTGGTAATTGGGAAGACACTCCATCTTTTGGTCAGCTAGATGGAGCTTTGGTGGTTCGTTTTGTTGTCATTACTTTTGTCCGAGTTGTTTCCAGAGTTGTGACCTAGATTTTGTCTTGTAGTGAAGCCCTCTTTCTTTCCATTTTTGGTCATTTCAGTTTGCCTAGTCTTATCAAGTCTCGTTTCAGGTTGTATTTTTGGTTGCTTGTTTGTATTTGAACCTTTTCTCCGTAATGGAATTTTCGGTCTTTTATTACCCAGTCGTCTTTTGTTTAGTTCTTCTGTATTTAGATTTGTCATCTGTTCGAACGCCGATTCTAGTGACATGACATGCAAGCATAATTTTGGCCTAATACTAAGGGTTAATCATGAAGCAATTTGAAGATAATCAGGTCATTTTTAAAAAAAAAAAAAATGATTTGAGATTATGTGGAGCCCGAATCATGTGAGACTGGGGCAGGTAAAACATGAAGAAACCCTTAAAGGAAAATTGGCTATGCTAAGACGGGGTTCGCTCGTGATACTGAAATGAAAGTGTCATCCAGCAATACTTTAAAATGATAGATGAAAGGCGAATGGACGATATGGTTATCAATCAGGGCACAAACAGAAGATGTCGTGAATATGTTGTTTGAACTTGGCATGTTTTGAAAATTGAAATGACGAAGGCATTTTGTTCTGCTATCCAAACACTTTATCCATCGTCAACCTTTGAGCTTTATTTTAAAATCTTTCATACCCCTCCTTCGGAGTTAGTTGCAAAGACTTGAAACACAGGTTTGAAAGACAAGAAAAAAAGGGAAGAAAAGAAAACAACAAAAGGTGATAAAGAAAAGAAAAGAAAAAGAAAATGTGCGAAAAAAGAAATTTGAAAAAGAGGAATTGGGAACTACGTTTGACCTGATTCCTTAAAGAGGATACGTAGGCGCTTCACAGCTCGGTCATAGTGTAAATAAAGAAATAAAAATCCCCAAGCATGAAACAGGGGCAGTAAAGAAAAAAAGAAAAAATACGTGTTTATAAGATTCCGAAGGTTGTAATTTTGAACCCAGTTTGTTTTATTTTTGAGCTTTTAATACCCTTTTCTTTCTAGCCCTGTCCAAACCCACATTACGGTCCAAAGAAAGACCTTCTGACCAATTTTCAAAAGAGGCTGAGTTAGGCAAATGAGAGAAGTTTCATCGGGACATAACACTCTGATTCCCGTCAGAAAAGACTCTGATCCGCAACAGAAGAAATATGAGAGAGTCTTAGCGGTAACACCCCAATCCCCAGCTAAAAGTAATACAAATGAGAGAGTCTTACCGGTGAAAACCTTCACAGGCACCATAAGGCGACGAAAGCTGAGAGAAAATCAAAATGAGAGAGGCTTGAAAGTGAAAACCCTTCGGGCACTACAAGTCGAATAAAGGTGATAATCAGATGGAAATCACGAGACATAAATCGTGAAAGGCAATTAACGACGAAGGATAGGCCATATGTGCATGTCATGACCAGTAGAGTTGGTATTCGCGTTTGATAAGTTTTTATAGATATTTCTTGCTAGAGAGTCATTTTCTTTTTCCTTTGTTTTCTATTTTGTTTCTTTTTATCTTTCTCATTTTCATCAAAAATTCCCCATCAAAGTCTGTCTAGTCAGAACAAGTGAGAAATGACTTCAAAACTTGCCACTAACTTTCCAATTATTATGCAAAGCAAGGAAATGCCATTGACGGCACAGAAGTAGGGTGCGAAGAAGATTATTAAACTGGGGCAGAAAATTTTCTTTTCAGTTTGAAAATTTTCTGGAAGTCAATACCCACTTGGGGAAGAAGGAAAGTCTTAAGGGAAATGGTCTTCGAACCAGTGTCATCCTCAACAACCTTCAAGAAGAGTGAAACACCAATTTTGAGGAAATGAAAATCCACCGACAGTGTTATCTTCAGCAAGTTCCGAGGTGGTCGGACAACACAGAGTGGTAAAGGAAGAAAGGAAATCTCATCTTCAACAAAATAACCCCCAACAAGTTGAGAAACACAGAAAGGGGAAGGGATAAATGGAAAAACCCATCCCCAGCAGGAATATCATCTCCAGCAAATGAAATCATTCCCCTACAAGTTTTGGGAACCCCGAGCGAGGGAAAGGAGAAAAGGAAAAACCACCCCACATGAGCGGCACAACCGCTCACAATGTTATGAACTAATAAATTTTCTTTGATTTGAAACAGGGAAAGAAAGTGCTATTGATAGCAGAAAATCATGCCACAAGGAAGAACACCAATACTGGGGCAGAAAATTTTCTGCCGTTGTTGAAAATTTTCTCGGAGAAACGAGGAAGGCAATTCAAGATGACATGTCGGGTTTGTCCACCTTCAAATAGGATGTTTCAGGTTTGTCCACCTTCGAACAGGACGTCTCAGGTTTGTTCACTTTCGAATAGGATACGATGGGAGTATTCACCCTCGAATAGAATACGATGGGAGTATTCGCCCTCGAATAGAATACGATGGGAGTATTCGCCCTCGAATAGAATACGATGGGAGTATTCGCCCTCGAATAGAATACGATGGGAGTATTCGCCCTCGAATAGAATACGATGGGAGTATTCGCCCTCGAATAGAATACGATGGGAGTATCCGCCCTCAAATAGGATACGATGGGAGTATTCGCCCTCAAATAGAATACGATGGGAGTATCCGCCCTCGAATAGGATACGATGGGAGTATTCGCCCTCGAATAGATTACGATGGGACTATCCGCCCTCGAAAAGGATATTTTACGTTTGTTTTATTTTACATTGTCCTTTGCATATTTCATAAATTATTGCCAGAATGCATTTTTAATTCAAATTGCTACTAAAAGCAGGCGCCTACCTGTATAACAAAAGGCAAGTCTTCAGTCTTTACATTGCAGGTCTTGAAACCAGTAACCCGACATAAAGCAGAGGGTTACAACAAGGGATCCCAGCACAAATTCAAGCGCATGAGTCCAAGGAAATGAGGGGATGAAGGAAAACTTTCCCAGCATCATTATCCTCAGCAGGCAAGTAAACAGTTCTAAAGATATCCCCAGCAGTCAGGAGGGAAAGCAACACGACCCAGGAGGAAAGCAGTTCCGAAACAAGGTGATTTAGGAGAAATGATGGCTCAAGAGTCGATGCAGCAAGAATAAAATGGTACAAGAAGAGAGGAATGGCGATTTATTTTCAAAAGATGTTGAAGTCAGGAGCCCGCCTGAAGAGAGGAATGGCGTTTAATTTTCAGAGTTGTTGTTGAAGTCAGGAGCCCGCCTGAAGAGAGGAATGGCGATTTATTTTCAAAAGATGTTGTTGAAGTCAGGAGCCCGCCTGAAGAGAGGAATGGCGATTTATTTTCAAAAGATGTTGTTGAAGTCAGGAGCCCGTCTGAAGAGAGGAATGGCGATTTATTTTCAAAAGATGTTGTTGAAGTCAGGAGCCCGCCTGAAGAGAGGAATGGCGTTTAATTTTCGGAGTTGATGATTAAAGTCAGGAGCCCGCCTGAAGAAAGGAATGGCGATTTATTTTCAAAAGATGTTGTTGAAGTCAGGAGCCCGCCCTGAAGAGAGGAATGGCGATTTATTTTCAAAAGATGTTATTGAAGTCAGGAGCCCGCCTGAAGAGAGGAATGGCGTTTAATTTTCAGAGTTGTTGTTGAAGTCAGGAGCCCGCCTGAAGAGAGGAATGGCGATTTATTTTCAGAGTTGTTGTTGAAGTCAGGAGCCCGCCTGAAGAGAGGAATGGCGTTTAATTTTCGGAGTTGATGATTAAAGTCAGGAGCCCGCCTGAAGAGAGGAATGGCGATTTATTTTCAAAAGATGTTGTTGAAGTCAGGAGCCCGCCTGAAGAGAGGAATGGCGATTTATTTTCAAAAGATGTTGTTGAAGTCAGGAGCCCGCCTGAAGAGAGGAATGGCGTTTAATTTTCGGAGTTGATGATTGAAGTCAGGAGCCCGCCTGAAGAGAGGAATGGCGATTTATTTTCAAAAGATGTTGTTGAAGTCAGGAGCCCGCCTGAAGAGAGGAATGGCGTTTATTTTCAAAAGATGTTGTTGAAGTCGGGAGCCCGCCCGAAGAGAGGAATGGCGATTTATTTTCAAAAGTTGATGATTGAAGTCAGGAGCCCGCCTGAAGAGAGGAATGGCGTTTATTTTCAAAAGATGTTGTTAAAGTCAGGGAGCCCGCCTGAAGAGAGGAATGGCGATTTATTTTCAAAAGATGTTGAAGTCAGGAGCCCGCTTGAAGAATGGAGTGGCAATTTACTTTCGAAGTTGTGTGGGGAAAGCAGTAGAGTATAACAGAGATCCCCAGCATGAATCCAAGTTTGTAAGCAGAAGGAAGGCAACAAGGATCAGAAAGATAGATTCGGATTGCAAAGGAGAATAGTTCAAAGATCATAAAGAAAGAAGCAATGGTCGGGGTTCGGCAATCAAGATAGACCGAAATAACAACTGGCAGAAGAGAAGAAACATCAGAAGGACGTCAAGTCAGACAGGATGGCGAGGAGCCTGACAAGGCCAAGTTAAAAGAGATAGATAAGAATTTGTAGTACTGTAACTTAGTCTAGCTTCTTATTTTGTTTAGCACGGTGTAATAAGGGGATCGGTTAAGCATTGGCAACAGCAGTAACAGCGGTAACAGCAATAACAGCGAGATCACAACAGTCATGGTAGTCCCAGCTACCAGAACTTCCCGAACTACACTGACCTGATTCCCTTTTAGCCAGGGATATGTAGGAGACCTTTGAAGCGAAGGTTCGGTCAAGCTTTGCCAAAAAACGCTTCACACGGGGTGCTCGAACAGGCAAAATTCGCTCGTATCCGCTCACTTATCATTGCACGAAAACTCTTCATGTTTACGCACAAAGAGGGGCAGCTGTGAGCACGTGATTTTTGCCCTACATGAGAATCACTCCCAGAAAATTCAAAATAGTTTTATGTTGAGCATGATTTTTGTGATTTTTGTGTTATTTTTTATCTTACATTTTGCATGTTTGTGTGTGCGTGTTTATTTATTTAAATTAGTAAAATACAAAATATATACATCATGTTTTGCATTTTTTTTAGTGTTTAATATCAAAATTATACGGTTTACATTTAAGTGATATGTAATTATGTGGGATGATTGTAGTAAAAAATTAATTGTGTTATGAGTTAGTATATATATATATATATACATATATATACACACATATGTATATGATACACCATGGAATGTAGTATGGAAATCGGAATTGGGCCATAGCAAAACCAGGCCCAATGTAATTCAATACACCACCCAATTCCCTACCAAAACCAACCCATACCCACGCCCAACCCGTTTTACCCGACCCGGTCCGAAAATAACCAAACCCCCTCTTTTCTTTCTCATTTCATTTTCCTAATCTCCCAAAACCCTAAAGAGCTCCTTCTTTCTTCTCCATCTCCATCAGCCGCCACACCCCAAACCACCCCATCTCTTTCACGCTGCCGACAACGGCCAGTCACCAGCCTCACGCCATGAACGACCAGCTCCTTTCCAAGAGACAGCTCGTCACCGCCTTCCCCTCGCCTGAAACTAGAGAAACCACCAGTCACGCCGGAAAAGACCACTACCTCCAGCTCATCGTCACCAGCTTCTCGTTCGACGTCCAGCCTCACTCCATGACCATCCATGAACGACCAGCAACACTCCAGTTGACCACCCCAATCTTTCCGCCATCCCCAGCCAGCCATGGTTTTCCCTCCGTCTTCATCGCGACGTCGAGCAACCTTGTCACCCACCAAACGACCAGTTTCAGCCCTGAAAACCAGCAGCCTTCACAAATGTGTTCGTAGCCAGTTCGTTCATATTCATCATCATTCAGTTTGGTCATCGTCATCGTCTTCAGTCATCTGCTTCATTAAGACGATTCACTATTCATCGTTGCAAGGGACGTTTGCTATCCAGATATATTTTGTTTACGTTCAAGTTGAAGTCTTCGTCCAATATTCTAGTTCGATGTGGTTGATTCCGTCTAAGGTCGTAATCGTTGCTTCATTTTTTGTTTAATTGGAAAGCAATCCAGGTTTTACTTACTTCCCATTTCTTAATTTGTTGCTTGATTTTGTGGTGATAGACATGAGGTTCATCCATTTCTATATGTTTGATAATTGGAAAACTAGATAATTAGAATTGCTAGATTTTATGAGCTGATATTAATTGATGCTTGTGTTTTGGACTAGATAAATCCAGTATTCATGTAATGATTTGGTATTTGTTAGCTTGTGTTTTATTTTTGTGTTCATTATTCTACCATGTTTAGCTTCATTTTGGTTGTCTTTTGATTAAATCATTGGATCCTTCATTTTTACTGTATTACTGTTGGATTTAATTTGGAGTTCGATTGATGCGTGATTTTTAGTAATTTGAATCTATTGGTTGTGTTCTGTTAATTGTGATATGAATATGAGTTTTGTTGAAATGATTCCTAATGTTGTTGATTGAAAATTAGTTTCATATATTAATTAGTCAATTGTTAGGCTTGATTTGGTTATAGTTGTAGTGATTTGGTGTTCATAATAATCAGTTTGGTCAGTTGTTAATTTTGGTACTGATTGAAGGGATGAGGTAGAACAGTATTTTTGGTAATTTCAGGGGTAATACGGGAATTGACCACTTACAGAATTATTTAAATTGAGTATTTTATCCACTAAGCACTAATAACATTAAAAAAGGGTATTGTTTAATACTTAGTGAGGAACAAGACATAGTGGCTTTGGAAGATGTTAAAAGAAGTAATTAAATATGTTGCCCATAACTTTTGAATTAATTAAGGAAAAGACAAGTGTTAGTGGGGAACCAAACAATAGGCATGGGAGTTAATATTAATACTATAATACACCCATGACTTTTGATTGAAACAGGAGGAGATTCGAAAATATAGGGAGAAATATTCCTACATACACAGAAAGATCTGGAGAACACTGGGAGGGGGATTGAGAGCATAAACATTCACTTAGACTCATACGAATAGAGAGTGTTGAGTGCCTACTGGTAGCATTTTGCTTTGGCCTCTATTTCTTCTGTCATTACTGTTGTTTGGAGGCTGTAGTGGTCATTTGATTGCGGCTGTTCTGTTGGTGCTGGTATTCTTGTGTTGTTGATTGTTTGTCGCGCTGCTTGACTGTGTTTGATTACCACTGGTTGCTGTTGTTCTCGGGTTGTTGTTGTTGCTGTGCTACTGAGTTTGACTGTGGCGTATCTGCTGAGTGTTGTTTAGATTACTGGTTTGGGGTCTGTTTTGGTGTTTGCTTTGTTGGCTGAGCTGTGGACTGCCACTGCCTGGGTTGTTGAGTGTTTGGTTGTTTGTTGCTGTTGGTTATTGTTGTTGGTCTGTTGTCATTTGGCTTCATCGACTTAACTGATCTCCATTCTCTTGCTGTGTTGAATTCCAGGTATTTCACTACTGCCTGAAGCTGTAAACGTGAATTGAAGAAACAAAGTTTAGCTTATTGATTAGTTAAATACATGTATATTCATTAAAGAGAACTTGAGCATGTAATAGACTATATGGATTGCAATTATGTGAGCTTTATATTTCCATAGGCTATCATAGTAGAAGTGGTCTACTGGAAAGGTACTATGTAAGGGGTATACGGATCAGTGAATACATGTTAAAAAAGAAAAATTTTCCATTATGTTAGTGGTGTTAATTTGATCAAGTTAAGAGTGCATGATAACCAACAATTAGTGTGAAAGTAAATAGAGTCATGATGATGGTAACTTGATCGAGGGTGATGAATTAGTAGTATCGTGTTCAATGTTCAATTAGTTAATTAAGTATGTAAATCCCGTTCTATCAATAGTCGCTTAAAAAGGGGAATCTGGACAATTGATATATCACTTCGTTGCTATTAGATTATCAATACACTTTAGTTCATGTATATCTACTATGATCTAGATCATTCACACAAAACTGATTATCAGTTAGATTGGGTTAAAATCTGAAGCATGTTCAATATTCTTTTCTTAAATAAAACAAATTTTTTGGGTAACTAATTAGCTTAACTAGTTTGAATACAAATTGGAATATTTTAAGTAAAACGGAAATTGCCTTCTGGCGTTTAATTTTGAGTCAAGGCTCTATTGAATGGCCCAAAGGATAAAAACAAAAAATATAAAACTAGCAGGTAATGATAAACAATTAACATTTTTCTTTGTTGTTAAAGACAAAACAAGTAGAGAATATAGTTCATCTTAGGATTGGCCTTAATAATAATGAGATGAGCCTCGCCAAACGCAAATACACAATCGCGGGGCCCTCTAATCAGTTGTTATAAGAAGCATAGACTTGGAAGGACCGTCTAGTGAATTTCACGGTCTTTTCCCAAAGTTAAATAGACGATAGACTCTTTAGGCCCGATTTGAAATAAAATTACTTTCCTGAATACGGGTGTGCATTTATGCGACCCAAATCTTACTCTCGGCGAAACTGAAATACATTAAAGTCGTAGGCGTACTGGTTGCGGTACGGCTCGAAATGTATTTTCGTGACGTCGCAATTCTCCTAAGAATTAAAGCGGGATATAAGAGCACACAAATAAAAATATATAAAGAAATCAGATAGAAACAAAATTGCAGTTTGAGCGACCGTGCTAAAACCACGGAATCCGGGAATGCCTAACACCTTCTCCCGGGTTAACAGAATTCCTTATCCAGGATTCTAGTTTCGCAGACTATATTATAGAGTCATAAATTTCCTCGATTCGGGATCAAATCGGTGACTTGGGACACCATTATTTTTCCAAGTGGCGACTCTGAATTAAATAAATTGATCCCGTTTCGATTGTCCTTCAATTGGAAAAACTCCCTCGCGCCCCCATAAAGGTGCGGAAAAAGGAGGTGTGACATATATATATATATATATATATATATATATATATATATATATATATATATATATATATATATATATATATATATATATGTATGTATATATATATATATATAACTAAAAATAGTAAACTTGAGATAGTCTTTGAAAATGCCAAAAATTATAAACAACAACGGGGACGAACGAACTTATCATTACGAAAGTACCAAAAACAGTATCGATGAATCTATTCCTATTTATTATTCATATTATTATAAATAGAATTCTATTTATGATGAGTATCTATATATTTAGAGAGATTCTAAGTTTTATTACTTGGTGGCTAAGTCACCATCTCCCTATAAGTAGAGGGTTCTATTCCATTGTAATTGATCTCAAAATCAATAAGAATTCCCTCCCCCTACTTTTCTCTACAATATTATTTTTCTTCTTTTATTATTTCATAACACGTTATCAGCACGAAACTCTAACCAATTGAGTAGAAGCTTTGGTATTGAGCACAATGATTGTCAATTGCTCCATGAACTTCCTTCATGATTAAATTTCAGATTTAAGGTAAGTATTTTACTTTTCTCTTTCAAATTCTTGACATACTATTATTTGATTTTAAATACAAGTAAAGACGATAAATTTTGATTGCAACTCTAATGGAGTTTGAAAGAAATTATAACCACCCAAAGTGGTACAGTTTCTATGTCTTGTCATGATTAAATTCATGTATAATTGTGGGCAAAGAATTGAAAACCCGTCCCATTGAATTTGCTCCATTCTCATCCCATTTAGAGAATGTGATAGCAGTATGTAATAAGTCTGAAAGAAGACAAAACTATTACCATGAATAACCAATGGATATGGACGTGGCAATAGACGAAATTATATCGTTATCATTGTGGTAATGAGAACAATAAGTATTCTCAAAATAATCCTTCATTCTATGAAGGTAATATTTGTCATCGATTTGACGTGATATTTTATATAGCACATACAGATAATTATAGTCCATTCATGATGTAAATGAGAAAACATCTGATTTATGAAAATATATTCATTTTTGGAAGAATATAAATGTGCTAGTGGTAGTAATTACACCACACTCACCTCTAAAAGGAGGTTTGAGATGATATAAGAAAACAATATCATTATTATGGCATGAATGGTCCTTGGTCACGCACCTATTGTACGCCAAAATATTTTGGCATTGTGATTATTAAAAGTCAACGATAATGCAAGAAACAGATCTTGCATATTATTTTGACAATGGCCATAATAGTATAAATTTCTCTTTAAAAGAGATATTCACCACATGGATGATGATGAATCTGTGGTAGTGCAAAATTAATTAAGAGCTCTGGAAGAGCCAATTATTACTATTTTGGAGAAACACAATTGGTTACCAATAAGGTATTATGTTGTAGTTAGTCTCAAAGAAACTTATTCAGTTTCTAAAGTATACGCGAAAACGGTTGATTATATTGAGAATATAAATAAATGAAAGATTTAATATCTTCTATTACTACATCTTGTATCGGAGTAATATGTATGTGAAAAGTTACCTCCTTTATTCTTCAATTTGGACTACATAAACAAAAGAATACCACAATGTAGTAGATATTTATTGATATAAAAACTCATATCATAATAAACTTGGAGTTTATTCATAATTGCACACATCATGGTGTAAACCTGAAGTTTATCAATATTGATAATTTATTGAGTTAGCATAATTGATTTAGCCATATCAATTTAAGTATGATGTGAAAAAATAATAGAGAATTTACATGGGTAAATATTAAAGAACTAGAAAGTTCTTTACGAATTCTCTTACATTGTTTGTTCTCATTAATTAATTGATCAACTAAAATTGGGATTGAATGTCATGAATGCAGGAAATATCAAAGGTGAATATGGGCCCATTCACCTGCCATGTATACCACATAAGATGCACCTATGAGATGGTTGCGTGTGTGATTATTATTAACCCACAACATAGTATTTGCGAGGCAACTTGCTCAATAATTTAATTTAGAGCATATTCCAGATTTTTTATTCAAGAAGTTCATCTTGATAAGTTGGTTTACATCACAACTGGTTTAGCAAAATAATTTATTGAGTGCCTCCACTTAATAGCAAAACAATTGCTTATGAGAACAACATTTTGTATATTAGTTTGATATACGGTTATATACAAAAGTATATTATATTCTCCCTTCATAGTGGTTTAGGGTCAGGAACCAAATAATTACATCTTATTATTACTGATGTGTGGTGTATATTTTGATTAACACCATAACGCACAAAGATGGATCTTCAAAGTTGAGGAAGCAAGTTAGTATTTCTAACATAAGGGGGAGACATGATAAATAATTGAGAAAAAGGTACATTGAATGGATTATCATTTATACATCTAGATCTCCGAATAAAATAATATGAACCTGAAGTTCATAAAAGTATAATTCATGTGCAATTTATTGCAAAGCATGGCAAATACATTTGCTGACCCAAAGAAAGTAACTATATTCTCATTGCAAATGCTCATATTAAGTCCTAAAAGGGCAAAATTTATGGTAAGCTTATGTCACGACCCGGATTTTCCCCCAACATCGGGATCGTGATGGCGCCTACTCGTGGTAGCTAGGCAAGCCACCGTATTCATACTATCCTGTTTTTAACACAATTTTAATTAAATAAATGCGGAATAACAAATCACAAGGTGAAAATCATACCGAAATCCTCTACCCAAGACGTGGAGTCACCAACTCACAAACTACTATGGAATACTACACATAAAAGTCCGAAGGAAATATAACATAATTCTGTTTTGTCTCGGAACAATGAGACTACACCTATTAACATAAATAAAGAAAGAGACGCCGGCCTGCGGACGTCTGCAGCTACCTCGGTCTCAAATGTGATCAACTCCCACGCAATCTATTTACCAGCTCGCTGCTCCCCGATCGTAACCTAGACCTCGTGCAAAAACGCATGTAAGTGTAGCATCAGCACAACCGAACCCATGTGCTTGGTAAGTGCCTGGCCTATCCCGGCGAAGTAGTGACAAGCTCTAGAACCGGACACCCACATAAACCTGTACAATTCAATATATATATATGTGTACCACAAAATAACAAGAAATAATCAAGTATTAACACAATAAGGAATATCTTAAAGAATTCAACAATTAACCACGGTTAATAATTTCACAAGAAAACAAGGTATAATGGAAACACAAGTAATATCAAGTCAAGAAATGGCAAACAATTGCACGGCATCACCCAAATAAAATATAATGGAAAAACAAGTAATATCAAGTCAAGGAATAGCAAACAATCGCACGGCATCACCCTTCGTGCTTTTACTCTCATCCTCACCAAATAAACAAATAAAGTACACGGCATCACCCTTCGTGCTTTTACTCTCATCCTCACATCCATAGTACGGCATGATCCTTCGTACATGGTTCAATAACAGGCACGGCATGATCCTTCGTGCATAATCAATAATAGAGCACGGCATGATCCTTCGTGCATAATCAATAATAAACATGGCACGGCATTAACCTTCGTGCATAAATAAATAAACATGGCACGGCATCACCCTTCGTGCATTATCTCTCTTGCTCACCCAAATAACAATCACAGTTAAGGGCAAAGAAAGAAACAATAATCATGAACCGTCCCGGCAAGGGACACAATAATTATCACAACAAAGTCCCAACAAGGGAGAACAATAACAATTCACCTGTAATATATCTCAAAATATCATTTTCCAACGACTCACGGTCATACTAGACGCCAGTGTATGGATGCTCGTCACCACAGCCCATACACCGCACTCGATCACATAACACTTAGCACATAATCCTATTCCCTCAAGCTAGGATAGAACAAACACTTACCTCGAGTGCTTATGAACAATTCAATCCGTGGATATGTCTTTTCTTTCAATTTGGCTCCAATTCAACCGTATCTATACACAATTGATTTAATATCATCAATTCTACTCAACAAACTAATTCTTAACACCAAATAACACTTTTTCAACATTCTGCCATGAATAGTAAATTTCAACCCCGGGCCCACATGGTCGGAATTCGGGGTTAGGACCAAAATCCGGTTACCCATCCCCCCACGAGTTCACGTATATAATTTGTTTCAAAATCGGACCTCAATTCGAGGTCCAATTCCCCAATTTATGAAAAACCCTATTTTCTAACAAAAACAAGAATTTTACCATGAAAACATTTGATTTCTAATGAAAAACATGTTTAATGATGTTAGGAATTGAAAGAATTAAGTAAAAAGTGACTTACAATCGTTTTGGTGAAGAAGAAATCCTTGAAGAGTCGCAATTGGGTGTTTTGGTTTTGTGAAAAATGAAGAAATGACTGAAATTCGTGTTTTTCAGGTCTCTGTGTTCGCATTTGCGAACATGGGTTCGCAATTGCGAACCCCGACCAATTTCCGGAGTTTGAAAAATAAGCTAAGGGTGGGAAGTTCGCATTTGCGACAAAAGGTTCGCATTTGCGAACAAGGCTCTTCGCATTTGCGAAGAAATCTTCGCATTTGCGAAGCTTGGCTGGGCAGGCATCCTTCGCATTTGCGAAGAAAGCTTCGCATTTGCGAAGCCTGGCTGGGCAGGCATCCTTCGCATTTGCGAAGAAAGCTTCGCATTTGCGAAGCATGGCTGGGCAGGCTCCTTCGCATTTGCGATCAGGGGTTCGCATTTGCGAACCCTGCCTTGGTCCGTCACCTTCGCAATTGCGAGAAATTCTTCGCAATTGCGAAGCCAACAGCTGGGTGAAAAAAACCAGCAGTTCAAAATTCAGATTTTCATCCAACGGCCTATCAAATCTTTACCCGAGCCCCCGGGCTCCAAACCAAACATGTACACAACCTCAAAAACACATTATGGACTTGTTCGTGCGATCATATCGCCAATATCACTTCGTTTCAATCAAATCAAGCCCCAAACTCATGGTTTTCATAGTTTTGATTTTCAAAACTTCTTAACTTGGAACTCAAGGTCCAAAACATCTCAAACGACATCCAAATGTCACCAAACTTTACGGAAATCACATATATAATATTTAAGACTTGTACCGGGCGTCGGAACCAAAATACGAGCCCGATACCAATGTCTATCAATTTATTTCCTTTAATAATTGTATCAAAAACAATTTCACATAAAAATTCATAACTTGGGCTCTAGGCCTCAGAATTCGACTCCGGACACATGTCCAAGTCCCATATTTTCCTACGGACCTCTCGGGACCATCCAATCTCGGGTCCGGATCCGTTTACCGAAAATGTTGACCGAAGTCAACCATATCAATATTAATATCATTTTTATCCACATTTCTCATAAAATTCATATTTTCTATCACAAAATCTTTCCGGCTACATGCTCGGATCGTGCACGTAAATCGAGGCAACATAGAATGAGGTTTACAAGACCTCAGAAGCTCGAAATTATTAATAAAATAAGTGATGACCCTTTGGGTCGTCACAATCTCCACCTCTAAAACAACCGTTCGTCCTCGAACGGACAAAAGAAAGAAGTACCTGAGTCGGGAAACAAGTGTGGGTAACGGCTCCGCATATCAGACTCGGACTCCCAGGTCGATGCCTTAGGAGGCTGACCTCTCCACTGAACACGCACAGACGGATAACTCTTCGACCTCAGCTGTCGAACCTGCCGGTCTAGAATAGCCACCGGCTCCTCCTCGTAGGATAGATCATTGTCCAATTGGACAGTACTGAAGTCTAACACATGTGTGGGATCACCGTGGTATCTCCGAAGCATAGATACGTGAAAAACCGGATGCACGGCTGATAAGCTAGGCGGCAAAGCTAATCTGTAAGCCACCCCTCCCACTCTGCCTAGAATCTCAAATGGACCAATATACCTAGGGCTGAGCTTGCCCTTCTTCCCAAACCTCATCACGCCCTTCATAGGCGACACTCGGAGCAATACTCGTTCACCAACCATGAAATCTACATCTCGAACCTTACGATCCGCATAAGTCTTTTGCCTAGACTGAGCTGAACGCAATCTCTCCTGAATAGTCTTGCTCATATTTCACCTGCTGACAATTTAGACACCGAGCGACATACGCAACGATATCTTTCTTCATTCTGCGCCACCAATAGTGCTGCCGTAAGTCCTGGTACATCTTCGCGGCGCCTGGGTGAATAGAATACCGCGAACTGTGGGCCTCTGCTAAGATCAACTTTCGAATCCCTTCGACATTGGGCACACAAACTCGACCCTGCAATTTCAATACCCCATCATCATCTAGATTTACCTGTGTGGCACCTCCCCGCTGTACTGTAACTCTCAACTCACGCAAATGAGGATCATCAAATTGCCTCTCACGGATACGCTCTAATAAAGAAGAACGAGCGACCGTGCAAACTAATACCCTGCTAGGCTCAGAAATGTCTAATCTCACGAACCGGTTGGCTAAGGCCCGGACATCTAGAGCTAATGGTCTCTGACTGACTGGAATATAAACAAGACTGCCCATACTGGCTGACTTCCTACTCAAAGCGTCAGCCACCACGTTTGCTTTTTCCCTGATGATATAAAAAGGTGACATCATAATCTTTCCGCAATACCAGCCACATTCTCTGCCTCAAATTCAACTCTTTTTGTTTAAACAAATACCGAAGACTCTTATGATCGGTGTATACTTCACATACTACACCATACAAATAATGCCTCCAGATCTTCAATGCGTGAATAATCGCCGCAAATTCTAGATCATGCACTCGGTAATTCTTTTCATGCATCTTCAGCTGCCTCGAAGCATAGGCAATAACCTTGCCATCCTGCATTAACACTGCACCAAGCCCAATACGGAAAGCATCACAATAATCAGTATAAGGTCCCGCACTTGTGGGTAAAATCAATACCGGTGCTGTAGTCATGGCTGTCTTGAGCTTTTGAAAGCTCGCCTCACATTCATCTGACTATTCAAATTGAACACCTTTCTGTGTCAATCTGGTCAGTGGGGTTGCAATAGATGAAAACCCTCGCCGATAATAACCCGCTAATCCCAAGAAACTCCAAATCTCTGTGGCTGATGTTAGTCTAGGTCAGTCCTTGACTGCCTCAATCTTCTTCGGATCAACCTAAATACCTGCTGCCGTCACAATATGACTCAGGAAATGCAACTGAACTTAGCCAAAATTCACACTTCAAAATTTTTGCATATAGTTGGCTATCTTTCAGAGTCTGCAAAGTCACTCTGAGATGTTGCGCATGCTCCTTATGACTGCAGGAGTATGTCAATATGGAAACAATGAAGACTACAACGAACAAGTCTAAATAAGGCACGAACACACTCATGTGTATGCACATATCCATGACTCTGAAGTCTGGCCATAAGAGTTATTATTAAATTACAACATTGCAAATTAACCCTGTTATCAAATACCTTATTCTACAAATCCCACTTTACTCAGAATGAGGTATGGTGACCTCGTGATTATTTTCCCGAATTAATGCGTCATATTTATCCTTACCCGGTGCTCGTCTCAAAGGCTAAGCTCAACGGTTTCAAAATAGAAATGGCTAATATGAATAGAAACTATACAAGAATTGTCAAATAGTCCTAACGGGCATGACTCTTATTTACGAATGCAATACGAAAATATTAATTTCATAAAAGAAGAATTTTAAACACATAAACTCTTACTACCAGGACCCAGTCCTCATATGATATCCACCGCAGCTTGAAGCTCGGCTTAGAAATATTTCACATTATGCCAAAAATTGGAGGATCTCATCCTCAACTCTGAATCACAGTGCTTGCACATCATATAATCTGAAATTTTTCATTTCATTTCTTTCTTCCTTTCAATAATTGTCCGTCAAAGATAATCATGACACAAAATAAGCCCTCATACCTGATAGGGAGCACAATTAACGATTAAAATTAGTTATCCCGAAAATTATATCAAAACCCACCGTAATAAGTAATATAAAGTCACTCTTAGCCTCATGGATATTTTAGTGACTAACACCTAATAATAGGGATGTCTATCCTCATGTAATATCCCAACGTGAGTATTTCCCTAAGTAGGTTTGATGATTACGATGCTCGCTCATGAATGGAGCATGTTAAAAGGACTCGCCTAAATTTTCTTTCAAAAACCAAATTAAATTAAGGGAAAAATTATTCTGTCTATAACAATCTGAATTATACGTGTGATGACCACATTTGGTGTAGTGACCTCCCTCATATCATAAAAATTATATCAATGGCCGGGTCTCCACCTCTAGGATTTTCACCTCCACCTCTAACATCATAACCTCTACATCTGGCTGGCCAGGTAGGATAATTATTAACTGCAATGGAGCGTGTAGCCTGAGTGCTTTCCTAAAATTGTATTTCTCCAATATTCCACATTCACAGCAATTCCTTTAAGGCTCAGTTAACTTGTTGTTCATGACAATATATATTCGAACACAGTCATTGTGACTTGGTACAACCGTTCGGATCACACATACTACATATTGCAGAGAATCTCGGGGTGACGTCTTCGGAACATTTTCTTAAAATAGAGTTTAGTAGATAGCGTTGCGTTGGCCGGCTTGCCCTCTTCGTAGGCTTGACACAAACATTGACGGCCAATTCTTAACACTGCTGAGCTACCCCATTTACTCATATACTCTTCGTCATTCTCCGGGGGCGATCCTTACCCCATGAAAAGAACCAACCTTAAATATGTATAAATTATTTGGAGGACATTTCCATACCATATATATATACATTCCAATAACTCATCATATTTGTCCTTCACAACTCCAACACATCGACCGGACGTCAAGGTCCGTTGAAACCCAACACGATTTATTAGGTGATCTCCTGATATAATTGCATCTTCCGTTGGGACCATAACTGATGTGGTAAATACATTATCTTCCCACTATTTCTGTGTGCCTTCTGTAGCACAGTAAAATGAACTCCTCGCATTCGACTATTCCCACGTTCCGTAATTCCTCATAAGAACTGTCAAGCACAATCTCGTGGGTTCTCGAAAGATGCACCGCTGAAGGTGGCAGCGAAGACTTTGGTGAAACTTGTCCTCTGTAAAACTTTTGAAGGCATAGTTGATCTATCACCAGCCTGTGCCATTGTTCGGCTGGATAAGCAGTACGTGACTACGCCATTCGCGGGAAGACAAGAGTGGAAATTTTAACTTAACACTTTGAAGAACAAATTCGCACGAAAAGAAAGAACAAATGAGAGACTCTTTCCTAACTCAATAGACTCCGGAGGACAAGTACAGACGTCTCCGTACCTACCTCCCAAACTCTACTAAGCTTGTTCGTGAGTGGTGAGACCTATGTAACCTAGAGCTCTGATACCAACTTGTCACGACCCGGATTTTCCCCCAACATCGGATCGTGATGGCGCCTACTCGTGGTAGCTAGGCAAGCCACTGTATTCATACTATCCTGTTTTTAACAAAATTTTAATTAAATAAATGCGGAATAACAAATCACACGGTGAAAATCATACTGAAATCCTCTACCCAAGACGTGGAGTCACCAACTCACAAACTACTATGGAATACTACACATAAAAGTCTCAAGGAAATATAACATAATTCTGTTTGTCTCGGAACAAAGAGACTACAGCTAATAACATAAATAAAGAAAGAGACGCCGGGCCTGCGGACGTCTGCAAGCTACCTCGGTCTCAAATGTGATCAACTCCCACGCAATCTATTTACCGCTGTTGCTGCTCCTGATCGTAACCTAGACCTGTGCAAAAACGCACAGAAGTGTAGCATCAGCCTAACCGACCCCATGTGCTGGTAAGTGCCTGGCCTATCCCGGCGAAGTAGTGACAAGCCTAGGACCAGACACTCACATAAACCTGTGCAATTCAATATATATATATATATATATATGTGTACCACAAAATAACAAGAAATAATCAAGTAATAACACAATAAGGAATATCTTAAAGAATTCAACAATTAACCACAGTTAATAATTTCACAAAGAAAAAAACAATGTATAATGTAAACACAAGTAATATCAATTCAAGAAATAGCAAGCAGTTGCACGGCATCACCCTTCGTGCTTTTACTCTCATCCTCACCAAATAAACAAATAAAGTACACAGCATCACCCTTCGTGCTTTTACTCTCATCCTCACCAAATAAACAAATAAAGTACACGGCATCACCCTTCGTGCTTTTACTCTCATCCTCACATCCATAGTACGGCATGATCCTTCGTACATGGTTCAATAACAGGCACGGCATGATCCTTCGTGCATAACAATAATAAACATGGCACGGCATGATCCTTCGTGCATAATCAATAATAAACATGGTACGGCATTAACCTTCGTGCATAAATAAATAAACATGGCACGGTATCACCCTTCGTGCATTATCTCTCTTCCTCACCCAAATAACAATCACAGTTAAGGGCAAAGAAAGAAATAGTAATTCATAAACCGTCCCATCAAGGGCAATCAATAATTATCTTCACAACAAGTCCCAACAAGGGAGAACAACAACGATTCACCTATAATATATCTCAAAATATCATTTTCCAACGACTCACGTTCATACTAGACGCCAATGTATGGATGCTCGTCACCACAGCCCATACACCGCACTCGATCACATAACACTTAGCACATAATCCTATTCCCTCAAGCTAGGATAGAACAAACACTTACCTCGAGTGCTTATGAACAATTCAATCCGTGGATATGTCTTTTCTTTCAATTTGGCTCCAATTCAACCGTATCTATACACAATTGATTTAATATCATCAATTCTACTCAACAACTAATTCTTAACACCAAATAACACTTTTTCAACATTCTTCCATGAATAGTAAATTTCAACCCCGGGCCCACATGGTCGGAATTCGGGGTTAGGACCAAAATCCGGTTACCCATCCCCCCACGAGTTCACGTATATAATTTGTTTCAAAATCGGACCTCAATTCGAGGTCCAATTCCCCAATTTATGAAAAACCCTATTTTCTAACAAAAACAAGAATTTTACCATGAAAACATTTGATTTCTAATGAAAAACATGTTTAATGATGTTAGGAATTGAAAGAATTAAGTAAAAAGTGACTTACAATCGTTTTGGTGAAGAAGAAATCCTTGAAGAGTCGCAAATGGGTGTTTTGGTTTTGTGAAAAAATGAAGAAATGACTGAAATTCGTGTTTTTCAGGTCTCTGTGTTCGCATTTGCGAACATGGGTTCGCAATTGCGAACCCCGACCAATTTCTGGAGTTTGAAAAATAAGCTAAGGGTGGGAAGTTCGCATTTGCGACAAAAGGTTCGCATTTGCGAACAAGGCTCTTCGCATTTGCGAAGAAATCTTCGCATTTGCGAAGCCTGGCTGGGCAGGCATCCTTCGCATTTGCGAAGAAAGCTTCGCATTTGCGAAGCCTGGCTGGGCAGGCATCCTTCGCATTTGCGAAGAAAGCTTCGCATTTGCGAAGCCTGGCTGGGCAGGCATCCTTCGCATTTGCGAAGAAAGCTTCGCATTTGCGAAGCATGGCTGGGCAGGCTCCTTCGCATTTGCGATCGTGGGTTCGCATTTGCGAACCCTGCCTTGGTCTGTCACCTTCGCAATTGCGAGAAAGCTTCGCAATTGCGAAGCCAACAGCTGGGTGAAAAACCAGCAGTTCAAAAATTCAGAGTTTCATCCAACGGCCTATCAAATCTTTACCCGAGCCCCCCGGCTCCAAACCAAACATGTACACAACCTCAAAAACACATTATGGACTTGTTCGTGCGATCATATCGCCAATATCACTTCGTTTCAATCAAATCAAGCCCCAAACTCATGGTTTTCATAGTTTTGATTTTCAAAACTTCTTAACTTGGAACTCAAGGTCCAAAACATCTTAAACGACATCCAAATGTCACCAAACTTTACAGAAATCACATATATAATATTTAAGACTTGTACCGGGCGTCGGAACCAAAATACGAGCCCGATACCAATGTCTATCAATTTAGTTCCTTTAATAATTGTATCAAAAACAATTTCACATAAAAATTCATAACTTGGGCTCTAGGCCTCAGAATTCGACTCCGGACACATGTCCAAGTCCCATATTTTCCTACGGACCTCTCGGGACCATCCAATCTCGGGTCCGGATCCGTTTATCGAAAATGTTGACCGAAGTCAACCATATCAATATTAATATCATTTTTATCCACATTTCTCATAAAATTCATATTTTCTATCACAAAATCTTTCCGGCTACATGCTCGGATCGTGCACGTAAATCGAGGCAACATAGAATGAGGTTTACAAGGCCTCAGAAGCTCGAAATTATTAATAAAATAAGTGATGACCCTTTGGGTCGTCACAGCTTAAAGCGTATAGACAATCGGTTTCAAATAAACTTTTTGACAAAGAAGATGAGGAAATGATCAAAATGATCATAATAAAGGAGGCAAGTGATCTAAAAGATCACATGACATAACATTTCATAAAATCTCATGAGGGATTCAGGTACCTGAATATATGAATGAAGAGATCTTTATGTTATGTCATTATGAAAATATATTGAAACTGATATAAACTCTTTGTCGACGTCAACCTCCAAGAAGTTAGTGAACAAGATTGGGATGTGAATGCTTAAGTACGTGAATTGATGCTCTCATCATGGGGAGTTAATACGCGTTGCACTCTTTTTCCCTTACAAGGTTTTGTCCCACTGGGTTTTCCTTGCAAGGTTTTTAACGAGACAACCAAAAGGCGTATTGTAGATATGTGTACTTTTTTTTCCTTCTCTAGATTTTTTTTCCCATTGGGTTTTCCTTTAGTTAAGGTTTTAACGAGGCATATTATCTGTTGAATACACATTCAAGGGAGGGTGTTATAAATAGAATTCTATTTATGGTGAATATCTATATTTAGAGAGATTCTAGGTTTTATTACTTGGTGGCTAAGTCACCATTTCCCTATAAATAGAGGGTTCTATTCCATTGTAATTGATCCCAAAATCAATAAGAATTTCATCTCCCTACTTTTCTCTACAATATTGTTTTTCTTCTTTTATTATTTCATAACACATGTGTATTTTTCCGTTATATATATCCCTATTTTATTTTAAAAATGCCCATGTATTTGTAACTATTTTTTTTTTTTTTTGTATTTAGTGTGATTAGAAGACGTTAAGGATTAGTGCGATCAAATACACTAGTAGCGGTTATAAGCTAGTACATATGCACCATATGTGTACAACACTAATAACATTGTTTACAAACGATTACAATTTTTTCATATTTACAGCAACCACATTATTTAATAAGACCAGTAGTATACATAGGTATACTAATTTGTGGAGCACGGATACAACACATAACAAAAACTTCTTCAAACAGATATCTTTATATCTTTGTGGAACAGTAGTTTGCTTGACAATTAGCCATACAACTGCCGAACTTCTCTTTGTCTGGAAATTTAAGAAAATATTAAGTGTTAATCACCAAATGCAAGAGAATGGTATTATTTATGAGTTATGAGTTATAAGATTAGGCTAATTTTGGGCGAATTAAAATGGATTGGGTCAAGGACGTAGAATTTGATAGTCACCTATATGTGTAAACTATACTTATGTTTAATTCTCATTGGGTTTATTTATTCTTTTACAATTCACTTAATCACCAAATCAAAATGACAAAGCTTTTTCTTTATTAATCATAACTTTATATAATCAGGTAAACCCGTAAAATTTATGTTTTTGATATTTATATAAATTTTCTTGATGATTAATTTGGACTAAATAGGTTGCCGAAGCTGGTCAAATGTGTTATGCTCAAGTTATATATTATGCACCCAAATTAAACTACCCAACGGATTAGAGAAATTATATTTTTATAGGTTTAGTTTGACATCTTATCTGAAATGAAAAGAGAGGGAGGAGAGAACGTATATACCATTAAGGAGGAAATAGTTGTTGCATTTTCCATAAGCGCATTCATAGTTACAGGCATCACTTTTTTCAGCCGTAATTGTAGCAGAATACCAAAAACATTCCTTAAAGGGGCAGTCAGCAATTAGAGCGCACCTTGCCAAGTTGCCATGCATCCAGGAATGCCGAGAATACATTCAGTCGCTTCAACAATGCCACCTGTCCTTACCAGGCAATCCCACAAAGATTCAGAAGATACAGGTGACCCTGCAAAGAGTAGCATTACAACCACAAAAACGAATTTAACGCCTAACTTTCCTTCCATATTGAATCTTACTGTTTTATCAATGTTAGCCAGATGTATTAGTGTGAAAAAAGGTATAAGATTGATGAATACTTATAGTTGCACATGCATAAGAATTAGCATATTCATTGTTTTGTCTTGTGCTTCAGAGGAATCAATGAGTTTTAACAAAGAGACGAAATGTGAACAACCATGCGGGCCTTATATGACACTGCACGAATAATTTTATCATAATTATTTCTGCAATTGTTACCATTAAAAATTGACTAGTTATTTTTATGGAGTATCTTTGTCTAAAAAATGTCCAAGTTTGGTAGAGCATTAAATACACCATTATTTTGAAGCTTTTATGAATAAGACTCATTTACTTTCTTCACTGTTTTTGTTTTTGTTTTCCCTTTTGGCCTTTACTGATCCTGAGTCGAGGGATCAATTGAAAACAACTTCTCTGTCCTTTGGGGTAGGGGTAAGACCTATGTATGTTACTCTTCCCAAACTCTACTTTGGGACTATATTGGATAATCGTTGTTATTGTTGTTGTGACTTTTTCACTGTAAAAATTTTCATTAATGTATAACTTTAATGCTTAGTGTTTCTATTCGAGTTGTCATGAGTTGCTAGCTTTATTACTAAGGTTTTGGACTCAATGATGGGTGTAAAGTTAACGTGTGCTTATCATTGAATCCCATATCTATATAAATATATATCGGAAGTATTTGACAAGATAATGTTGCATCTCTTATATTGTTGGAATTCTATTTATTTTTTTTCTCATTTTCTATTTATCTCAGTTGCTAGCCTTTTTTATCATATTAACTTTTACTATCTCACATAAACACTCATAACATATATTTCAGCGCTATTTACTCCAAAATTAATTCATTCTTAAAATCTGGAAAAATTACTTATTTTGGACGATAAGAAAAAGACCAAAAAAAATACTTATTTTGAACTGGGAGAGTAACATATAAAGCAGTAAACCACTGCAACACTCCTCCACTTCTCCGTCAAATTTTCACCCATTTTATTCATCATAAAGCTTAATTAATACACAGACTATATATACACCCAACAAAGAAATGTTTATCTGAACTCAGACTTGGATTTGGAAAAGAAAACAATGTTAGAGTTCAATGTTCAACATAAAAAAGAGGAGGAGAGGCTAGGAATTTAGAGCAGGTTTAAGAAAATTTGAGATTCAAGATTTTATTCATCTATTACAGGTACTTGCCTTTTCCTTTAGACTTTCTTATTGAAGCATTGGTGTTCTTTTAGAAAAAAAAGTTATGCATATATGTTGTTACTGCAGTGAATTTTTTTAAAACACCGCCAGCTCTTCATTGAATTTATAGAAAAACGATGATAAAATTTCACAATGGTAAGAAGATTTAGATAAATAGAGAAAAGAAGATAACTTTCATACAGAAAATTAGGAAAAAGATATATTTGTCGGTTGATTGAATGGCCTTGATGGGGGAAGAGAGAAAGAAAAAAAAATTGAAAAGAAAAAGAAATGCTAATAAAAAGAAGCATATTGTGCCATGAAGAAGGAGGGAACACCAATTTACACTACAACAAAAGACGAAAGGAAAGAAAGGAAAAGAAAATAAGGGGAAAAAGAAAAAGGAAAAATAGAGAAAACGCGGAAGAAGGAAAGAAAGAAAGGTAAGAAAATTAGTGATAATACATGCCAATTGATTTCGTAGTTAATGGACTTTTGCAAATTTTGGAGCCAAGTTTCTTTCCTATAAAGTGGTATGAAATTTTTGATAAAATTTCATGGTATAGTCAGTTTTCACACTGGTTAATGAAAAATAGCCACTGTTTACGAAGTCAATGAAAAATAGCCACTATTTTGCTGTAACAGGGACCGGTCTCGTATAATATACGGGAGTTCTAGTGCATTTGTGTACGAACTCCAGTATATTATGCTGGACCGGTATACTTTGCTAACTCCTGTAAAATTTGCGGGAGACCGGAGCACTAGTGCTCCAAACTCCAGTATATTATACTGGACAATTATACTGCTGGAACTCACGTAAAATTTACGGGAGTTCGAGCATAATTATACTTGAACTCTAGTAAAATTTGCGGGAGTTCCAGCATAGTTATCCTGGAACTCCCGTAAAATTTACGGGAGTTCAAACATGATTATGCTGGAACTCCAGTAAAATTTGCGGGCATATTTTTTCAGATTTTGAACAGTGTTTATGCTAAATTTCCATGACTTTTGAAACTTGGCTATTTTTCAACCACCAGTGATAAATCTGGCTATTTTTGAATCTTTTCAAACATTTTTGATCGTAAATATCTTCAATTCTTATGTTCATACATAGAGCCGTCAATATGGGCTTGGCCTGTTGGGCTAGCCTAGTCCAACCCGTAATTTAGTAGGGTTGTGTTAGAATTTTTGAAGCTCATTTAAAAATGAGGCTTTTAAGTCCAACCCGAGTAAGCCCGTGGCCCGTGAGGCTTGACTGAGGCTGGGTCGGGCCTTCCCGTGGCCCTAATAAAATATTTATTTAAAATAGATAAAAATATAAAAAAATATATTGCCTTTAGAGATGGAAAGTCATAATTGGATCTTTAATAAGAAGAACCAAAACTTTAGGTATTGAGAAGTTTCAAGAGATGATGTTGTTATGTATTGGAAGGACCATTCTAGAAAATATCTCGATCTTTTAATTAAATGATGGTGCGTAATGTACTTAGCATTCTTATTACCATTATACCATCGGAATCAATATTTAACATTGGTGGGGTGTTCTTACAAAGTACAAAAGTTGCATTAATTATGAAAATGTCCAAACACTTGTTAATACTCGAAATTAGCTGCACAAGTTTTTCCAAGCTCAAACTGGTAATATTTTTTCATGTGAATTTAAATATTATTAATTTTTCGATTTAATATTTAGCTAATTAATATTGCATATGAATTGTAGATGAAAGTGAAGATGTTAAGACAACTTTGTCACAAGCGAATTCAAATATATTTGATGAAGATGATGTATTAGATATCTAATAAGCATCATGAACGTTCTCTCGAATAGCTTGTTTTAAGTTTTGACTTTCAATAAATGAAATATAGTCCCGCCTTTTACTTTTTAAGTATTTATTGTGATATATTAAAAAAGTATAAAAAATTATTAAGTTTTGCGAATTTTTTAACTTTTAAATAATTATCTTGTTTAGGTCAGAACTTAAAAAATATATAAAATTATATTTTTAAAAATAATGTGCCGGCCCGTGGGGGTCCGTGGCCCACATAGGAGTGGGGTGGGCTCACCATTATAAGGCTCATCAACATGGTGGGCTAGCCCAATCCAGTCCGTCAATTGCTGAAGTTCACGTGAGTTGGGCTAAACTAGTCCGGCCCAGCCCATATTGACAGATCTATTCATACTAGCAGTAAAACTAAATGTGATATATTTCCGTTCTTTTTCTCAAAATGAATTGAATAATGTTAACCATCTTCTTATTTGCATTCTTTATTAGAAGTTTAACATTGTGCATTTTTTTAAGATAAAAGAATAATATTTGAGCAATATAACCAATATCGTGAGCGAGCCAACAATCTTTTCTTTTATGGTCTCATAGGAATACGTCGAGGCTTGGCAATATCAACTTTTACCATTTAAGTTCTGTACAGGCCGGCTTTGCCACACTTACCTGCGTGCCTTGGGAATTCCCCATTTGATTATAGCCTCGTTCAGTATTGTTTTCAGATCGGGCATGTACTAGCTTCGAGGGAGGGAACTCGATCACAACTTCGCTTCCTCGGGGCCTCGAGGTGTTCCTCTGAAGTGACTTAACAACAAGAAATTGGACCCTCTGATTTTCACTGCATATATATATATATATATATATATATATATATATATATATATATATATATATATATATATATAATTTCATATGTATTTTTCCGTTATATATCCCTTCTTTTGTTTTAAAAAATGCCCATGTATTTGTAATTTTTAATTCTTTTTCTTATTTAGTGTACTAATTAGAAAACGTTTTAACGATTAGTGCGATCAAATACACTGTTACTTAAATATTGGTAGCGGTTATAAGCTAGTACATAAGCACCATATCAGTACAATATTAATAACATAGTTTACAAACGATTACAATTTTTCAGATTTACAGCAACCACATTATTTAATAATTAAGACCAGTAGTATACATAGGTATACTAATTTGTGGAGCACGGATACAATACATAATAAAAACTTCTTCAAACAGATGCCATTGTGGAACAGTAGTTTTCTTGACAATTAGCCATACAACTGCCGAACTTCTCTTTGTCTGGAAATTTAAGAAAATATTAAGTGTTAGATATCACCAAATTAAATGCAAGCGAATAGTATGAGTTATGAGTTATAAGCAGGGGTATCACATGGGCAAGATTAGGCTAATTTTGGGTGAATTAAATGGCTTGGGTCATAACCATTCCAGAATTTGCTTGGTGACACATGGATTAATATGAGTTAAACTATTGATCATAATACAATCCGTCCAACTCAATTATTTTTCATTTGTTTATAATAATATGATTCATTCTCTATCAGTTGGAGCAACAATGCAATTAAAATTTGCACATATTTTATCTTCTTACTTGTTACTACGTATATATCATGAAATTTTTTATTCCCCGCCTATTTCCCGATAAAGATTTTTCTGTCGTAAATGTTATTTTCTTAAACCCACATCTAGGGGTGTACAAAGGAAACCGACAAACCGCACCAACCCGATAATCCGAATCAAACCGAGAAAAAAACCCGACTATGGTTTGGTTTGATTTGGTTTGGTGTGGGGAAAAAAAACCCGACCATAATTGGTTTGGTTTGGTTTTGACTAAAGAAAGTCAAACCGAAACCAAACCAACCCGACATTACATATATAGAAATATTAGATATATTTAATATATAAATATACTTATTGTGATGTAATTTATAAATATTTCTTATAAAATTTTATAATTTTATCTTTTAAGATTGGATTTAGAACTTTTGAATGTTCCAATAAGTTTTATAGCTATTAACATTAGTAAACTAAATAATGCTAACAAAAGCCTAAACTTATATCAAATCAATATTAATGCTAACAAAAGACATTCAATTTAATACTATGAACGAATGTATTGAATATTTATATTTTATTTTACAATAATTTCGATAAAAATGCATAACATATTTTTATTTTTTCTTTATTAGCGTTTAGTCATGTGATTAACACTCCCTTATTAGTCTACTTATTTTATCATGACTTATTACTTTTAAATTATATTTATTTTTATTATAGCTTTTTAATTAGCAATATTTATATGACATAATTTTATTGTCTTTATCGTTGAATATTTTAGGATAATGCCATGATACTTCTCATATTTTGTATTATTTTCTTGAAAAATACTTTGTATGGTTGTATCTTACTAGGATTAAATAAATATTTTGAGCACAATTTATATGTTTTGTTCTAGAGAGATTTTACCGGAAAAAACCCGAAAACCCGAAAAAACCCGAGAAAAACCGAGAGTGAAAAACCCGAGTTTATTGGTTTGGTTTGATCTTTAGATTTAATAACCCGATACATGTGGTTTGGTTTGGTAATTGTAAAATCCGAACCAACCCGACCTATGTATACCCCTAGGCCCACATCTAGCATTTGGGGTTTACTAGTTGTGTTTTCCATAGAAGAATATAGGCAAATCGTAATACCTTTTTATATAAGTTTTCTTGCTTTATTTCGACCAACCCACAGCTAGAGGAGGACTTAGAATTTGATAGTCGATCACCTATGTGTGGACTGTACTTATGTGTAATTCTCATATTTTTTTTTTTTTACAATTCGCTTTATAACCAAATTAATATGACGAAAGCTTTTTCTTTATTACTCATAATTTTATCTAACCAGGTAAACCCGTAAAATTTTAGGTTTTTGATATTATATAAGTTTTCTTGCTGATTAATTTGGACTAAATAGATTGCCAAAGCTGGGTCAAATTTTTTGAGAGGCTATATATATCACCCAAACTACCTAGGGCCGGCCCAAGGTTAAAGCTGTTGAAGCAGCTGCTTTGGGCCTCACAATATTTGGGGCCCCAAATTTTTCTAATAACTTATATATTAATTTATATTTGGAAGAATATTCAGTATTTTAAATGAAAAAATTACAGATTTTCATTGTAAAAAAGTAAGATTAGATTGTTGCTTATAAATTGAAAACTATTTATATATTGTGAACTATTTTCTAGACTAGAAAGAATTCGATTATTATTCATTACTGAAAAAAAGGACTATAGTATAATATCTTTCTGGACCATCCTTAACCTTAAAAAAACAAATAATAATGAATTAATAATGGAAAACATTTTCCAGCAAGCTAAAATTCAAAGGTCATAAAGGTGTTCCAATAAATTATTCTCCACAAAATAATAATTTTTCAATTGAACAACTATTATAGGCTTGATTTACTTCTGTTTCCGTAGAATAATTACAAGCAAACATATGTCAAATTAAAAATTGAAATATTATATATATATATTGCACATAGGAGTAAAAAATAGGTTTAAAATATCTATCTTATATAGTTTAATATAGATAAACCTTGTCGACGTACTCTCATTATAAAAAATATAATATTTTCTTGAAACGACTTCTTCACCTAGACAAAATAATTCAAAATACTATTAATAGGGTCACATGAGAAGCCAAACAATGAGGTGACATAAATTAAATCAAGCAAATAAAACATGTTAAGAAGAAGTAAAACATGTTAGAATTGGAAAGCCAAAAAATCAAATAGAATATTAAATGAATGGCCCTTGTCTTGTCTGCGTTATATATATAAAAAGTAAAGAATACATTGGAGTGGAAGAAGAGAGTAAGTAGAGTAATTAAGGTAATAATTGAGAAAGTGAAATATTGTGCCTAGTAAAATAATAGGAGTAATATTTAGAGTTTATACTTTATTACACCTTAATAGGCATTAATCATAGGAATTACGGAGGGAGATGTAAACCAAAATATTTAGAGTTATTGGGGAAAAAAGGAGAAAATAAATAAATAAGTTCCTTGGTCAAAGAAAAGTGTCAACTCATTTACTATTTTCCCAACTATATATATATATATATATATATATATATATATATATATATATATATATATATATATATATATATAGAGAGAGAGAGAGATTAGATTCAATGGTAAACATACATTAATATTACACTTATAGTTGGGTCCACAACGTTAATAATAAAGCTAACTACTCATGACAACTTGAATAAAAAATTTAAGAATTAAAATAAAAACTAGTGTATTTTTAATGTTCCAAAATTGCACAAATAAATATGATAAAATTATTTTTGCATTGTCACACACGGCCCACTTGTTTGTTCACATTTTGTCTTTTTGTTAAAATCCATTGATTTTCGGAATTAAAAGACAAAACGATGAAAGCTAAAGACTAAACAATGAAATCGCTGATTTTTACGCATGAACGACTATAACTAACTATTCATGGCCATGCCAAATAGCAAATCGGGGGTAGGTTAAACTTATTTTTTCTAGTTCATTATACTCGAGGTTAATTTTGTTGTCCACAATCATGAGCATGTAATTATCAATTGAGCGGTTAGGCAAGAAGTGGTTTTGTTTATAACAGTAATGGATATTTGGACTTCTAAGTGATATATGACTTTTGAAATTCAAACATAAATTAAAATGAAAAGAATAACAAGGGAAATGTTAAAATATGGAATAAAAGGATAAAAAAAATTTACCAAGTGATATGTCAAGTCAATATATCTAGTCCCTCAATTATATAAAAAATAACTAATGAAATTGTCCGCGTTTCGCGCCGGCACGAAGAACATCATCATTAATTGTCAAAATGATATTTCTAAAAAGGCAGAGAAAAAAATTCATGCAACCTGACCGATAATTTAGTAATTTAATTTTTTCTTTTCTTGTTCACATAGAGTTATTACTTTGACTTCAATAAATATTACATCAACGCGTAGGAATTATTAAAAAATAAAAATAAATGATAAACCTTCTGTCACGATCCAAAATCCACTAAGGGTCGTGGCGGCGCCGGACACCTATGTCAGGCAAGCGAATTAAATTATCAATTAAATCCTCTTTTAGCACTTTTGAAAATCTAGGATTTCTCCTTCCATTTTTTCATAATTAAAAAGATCTCTACTTCAATTCAAATTAAACAATAAGTGATTAGTACAACTTATTCGAAAACCATCCAAAATTCGATGTCACAAGTGCATGTGCATCTATTGCTAAGAAAAATAAAATACAACATCTGTCCGAAATACAGTGGTCTGGGAATAAAATACAAAATGCTGAAAGGAACTACACTAGCTGCGGGTCGCCTCGAACAATGACGCTCACCTAGTTCCAAAATTATCCGTGTTGTTATGCCCTGTAGGCTGCTAGAGGTATATATACATGTGCAACTAAAACGCACAGAAATATAGTATGAGTACGTAATCAATGTGTACTCAATGAGTATCCCACCTAATCTCGAAGAGGTAGAGATGAGATGGCCGACTTCGATAATCACTAGAGGTCAATAAATAATATTCTAGAAATATGAGTGAAATCATAGATATATATAGTAGTTTTAATTCGCGAAGCCAGAAATCAGGTAAACACCCTCAACAAAAAAATTAAAGGCTTTCAAGGTTTATTCTTTATTATATTACCAGTTTATATCAAGCCACGAAGGGTAAGTCACATTTAAAAATCCTCAAGCGACAAATAACAAGCGCAAATCACACCGAGGCGACGACCCGATCCAATAGAAATAAATGTGCACTTGCGATGGTCGATGACGCATCTATAGATGCATCTATTAATCTGCCGAGGCGCTCGGCCCGTTCCAAAATAAACACATACTCACATACAGTCAGTCAAGAAGTCAACATGGAGAAATTATCCAAGAAAGGCCGATTCTCTTTAATAGTTTGAGAAAATGAAGCTTAAGTCTTTTCAGAAATCCATTTATTAATTTAATGTGATTTAAGCAATTATTGGGTTCACAATTAATCCAAATATGACATGCTTTTGGGTCCTAGACTACTCGGACAATAGCATAATAGTAGCTACGTAGGGACTCTCGTCACCTCGTGCATACAGAGCCCCCACAAATTCTTTGAAAACCCTTACTAAACTCATTTCTCAATTTTCTACCTATTTACACATATTTAGGCCTAGGAATTCAAATAATATTGATGGAAAATGAAGAAAATGAGTCAAGAATCACTTACCCAAGAAATTTGATGAAAATCGCCCAGGAATCGTCAAGAATTTGTGTTGGAGAAGAGAGAGTTTGTGAAATGGGTTGAAGTTCCCGTTTCTGTTCTGTTTTCGGAATTAAATCACTTGGCAAGTATTTTGTTCTATGCGATTTCGTGAACAGGGACGCGATCGCGGAAGGTAATTGTTCAGACCTACGCGATCACGTGGTCAATGCTGCGATCGCGTAGAAGAAATTTACTGGGGTGATCATTTTGTTCTACGTGATCGCGTGAACAGGGTCGCGATCGCGTTGAAGAAGAACATGAAGCTACGTGATCGCGTGTAGCAGGCTGCGATCGCGTTGAGTAATTTGACAAGGCAGTGCGATCGCGTGCACAAGGCCGCGATCGCGTAGAGTAAAGTCTCTGTGTAAAAGTTGCAGAAAATCTGCCAGTTTCCTAAGTCCAAAAACACCCCCAAACCACCTCCGAAACACTCCCGAGCCCTCAGGGCTCCAAACCCAATATGTACACTGACTTAAAAACATCATGCGAACTTGCTCGTGCAATCAAATCGCCAAAATAACATCAAAATCAATGAATTGAGCCTTAAAACTCAAGAATTCTTACAAAATTTCATAACTTCTAAAAATTCCAATTTAAGGCCGAAACATGTCAAACGACGTCCGTTTTCAATCAAACTTTACAAGAAGCGCTTAACCAATATATACGACTTGTATCGGGCATCGGAACCAAAATATGAGCCCGATACCATTGCTTTTTAATCAAATTTCAGTTTCATTTTCCTTAAACATTTTCAGAAAATAATTTAACAGAAAAAATCTTTTACCGGGGTTCTAGACCTCGGATTTCAATTCCGGGCATACGCCCATGTACTATATTTTTCTATGAATTTTCTAGGACTGTTAAATCACGGATCCGGGCCCGTTTACCAAAAATGTTGACCAAAGTCAACCATATCAATATTAAAATCAAAATTCTTCAAATTTTCCACATATTTCATATATTTCAACATAAAAATTTTCCAGCTTCGCGCCCGGACTGCGCACGCAAATCGAGGCAACTATAAATTAGGTTTTCAAGACCTCAAAAGCTCGAAATGATTAAGAAAACAAGTGATGACCCTTTGGGTCGTCACACCTTAATCTCGACTCCAACCCTTATCCTTGTTAATTGATAGTTTTATTGCTTTCTAGTATTTGTTAGTTAATTGGATAAACAAATAAATATTATATTTTTTTATAATTAGAAAAATGTTTGGGCTTGTATTTCTTAGCGTTGTTGAACAACTATAGCTAAAATTTTGTTCTCTGTGGGATTCGATTCTAGACTTTTAGACCGGATTATATTTGCAGCGACCGCTTATCCTTTTTAGGACTAGAGTTGGGCGTGATCAATCATCAATAAAAAATTTATTTACTTCTTCTTTATTGCTATTATATTGTTATCATCTATAGCTACTATATCATTCATCTATATTTGTTGGCAAAGTTCAACTGAATTGTATTGAAATAACGGCCTAATTTTATAAATTTAATTGATTTTGCCTATTAACCAATCTATCTATTATTAAAAGGAAAGAAGTCATTCATGAAATTTTGCCAAGTATCGCATGTAAAAAATGCCATATCATAACTGTAGAATAAAATTAGTTAATTTGTTATTAATTAGTTATCTTTTGAATTTGAATTTAAAATATTTAAATATTTATATGGTAGTTATTTTAATTTTATAGGTAAATAAATGTTTTAGATTAACACACTTCAACTGCTAAAATTTCTCCTAAATTTTAGGCACTGAATAATAAGAAAAAATCAAATTTTCTCTCCGCCTCCCCCATACCTAAGGAATAAAGAAATTTTTTTAAGAGTGGTGTTATAACGTGATGTAACTGAATAACCACCAATATTTCTTTGAGGAAAAACTATTTTTTTTGAAGTAGTTTCATCTTTTTGTATATGGTCATTCTCTATTTTATATTGTTTAAACTTGCAAATACATTATACTTGCAATCAACAAAGATTGGAAGGAAAAAGAATTTCTTCAAGAACATAATATCATTCGAACACCAAGAAGATCATTTCTACTGTATTTGAAATGATAGCACCAAAATATATTACTCTTCAATGGTAAGTCATTATTATCGTTTGTTTATGGGTGACCTTTTGTTATTAAAAATGTGATGTCATGTGGCTAATTATGATACAATCAATAATACATGTTGTCATTTGAGTATAATTTTTCAGTTTTTGTTAATTTGTTAAACTATAAGAACTTGGGTAAATTTTGTTGCAATGCAAATATCTATTGTTAGCGACTTTAGAAGATTTTCCTAATTAGGTAGATAGAGCATTCGCCGCTAAAATATTATATATAAGTTATGATGAGTCAGTTGGTTTAAACTAAATATTGATTTAGTGAGAAGAATATTATAATTATATCAAGATTGCCCTATCATGTTTTCGCTATAATTCTTTTACCTTTTTATTGCCTAATGAACTTGATGTTAACAAAAAAGTCACGATGGATCAACAGAGAACATAGCTTGAATTGAGATAAAATATAATTTTAGAATCATTTTTTTAAATTTTATTACGGGGTTTCCTTAATTGAAAAGGTTATTTTATTTATTATGATAAGAAAGGTCATGTTGTGCATATGGCCACATAATTTAAGTCTAATAGATAAAATAAAAAAAGTTAATTTTAGAGCTATTGAGAGAAGATATACAATATTTCCTAATTAGGTAGATAGAGCATTCGCCGCTAAAATATTATATATAAGTTATGATGAGTCAGTTGGTTTAAATTAAATATTGATTTAGTGAGAAGAATATTATAATTATATCTAGATTGCCCTATCATGTTTTCGCTATAATTCTTTTACCTTTTTATTGCCTAATGAACTTGATGTTAACAAAAAAGTCACGATGGATCAACAGAGAACATAGCTTGAATTGAGATAAAATATAATTTTAGAATCATTTTTTTAAATTTTATTACGGGGTTTCCTTAATTGAAAAGGTTATTTTATTTATTATGATAAGAAAGGTCATGTTGTGCATATGGCCACATAATTTAAGTCTAATAGATAAAATAAAAAAAGTTAATTTTAGAGCTATTGAGAGAAGATATACAATATTTCCTAATTAGGTAGATAGAGCATTCGCCGCTAAAATATTATATATAAGTTATGATGAGTCAGTTGGTTTAAATTAAATATTGATTTAGTGAGAAGAATATTATAATTATATCTAGATTGCCCTATCATGTTTTCGCTATAATTCTTTTACCTTTTTATTGCCTAATGAACTTGATGTTAACAAAAAAGTCACGATGGATCAACAGAGAACATAGCTTGAATTGAGATAAAATATAATTTTAGAATCATTTTTTTAAATTTTATTACGGGGTTTCCTTAATTGAAAAGGTTATTTTATTTATTATGATAAGAAAGGTCATGTTGTGCATATGGCCACATAATTTAAGTCTAATAGATAAAATGAAAAAGTTAATTTTAGAGCTATTGAGAGAAGATATACAATATTTAAAAATAGTATCGATAAATTTAAACAATTATGAATTCCGAGAAATGTTTTTAAATAAAATAAATATCTATTTCAAGATTAAAATAATTATAATATATATTACATTATATTAAAGGATAGTAATTAATAAAAGTTCACATGAAAACATGATAATACTATACATTAGATAAGATAATAGCAAAATTAAGGAAAATAATTAAAAATGGAATGAGAATATTATTTGAACTTAGATTAGATATTTTTTAATATTATGATGAGAATGATCAAACTATGAATAGGACCACGGAATTTAATAGCACAAAATCAATATTTAATGTAGGTAATTTACATATGAAAATTAAAAATCAAATTTGTATCTTCATACTAAAAGAGAAACAAAATTTAATTGGATGTATTAGAAAAATAATTATTAGAAAACTCAATTAGATTTGAAACATAATAATCAAAAAAACTTACGCATTAATATTTAAGACAATTAAAAGTTACTGTTTAAAATAAAATATGATAATATTTTTATTATAGGCAAATATTAATATACAAAACATAATTTAAAATTTTATAGTAGGAAAGAGAATATATATAGAGAAAATAAAGATAGTGTGAGGGTACTTATACGTTGAATAATTTAATATAAATAAATTAAAATAATTAAAAAAATACTTAAAATATTATTAATATATTTAAATAATAAAATATTATTAAGCTAGGTATGTGGTTGTTATTAAAAGAGTAAGAACTAGGACATTAAGTCAATTGGTCAACTAATAAAAGTTCACATTATAGTATAACAATATTAAGTAATGAATAATACAATAACTATAAGCAAAGAATATAACAAAAAATTATCTAAAAATATAGAAGAATAAAACTTATTTGAACTTGAGTTGAAACACAAAGTGGTAGTAAGAATTTTGTTAAAATAATATGATCGAATATGCTCAAACAACACATATCACAATATGACATTTTTAGTATTCTTTAATGTTGATAGCAAAACGAAATGCAAATACTAAGATCAATGGATTTTCTTACATATATAGAAAAACAAAATAGATCACCGATTATGACACTTTTGAGAAATAGTTTCATATCCTGCTTCTAAAGGTTTATATTTTAAAGTTATTATAATTCAAATAATCCAAGTCAGTTTTGACATGGTTTGTGTCTAATACTAGTTTTTTGTTAAACATAGACATTTCATTTGCTTTTCTCTTAACTAGTATTCGTACCCCACGATGCGCGGGAAATTATAAATTAAAAAATAATAAGAAATATTACTTGAAATGGTAGTGAAAAGTGATTAACAATAATATGCTATTAGTTAATAAAAGTAACAACCTCGACTTCTTAAACAGTATTTGGAACAAAAAATAATAGTCACAATCTTCAAGACTCTACAATATATGTCAATCGTTGTCTCTGTTCAATTAGCTTGAATTTATTACGTAAAATAAAATAATATTATGAGTTTTACGAACAAAGCATTCTCGTGGAACTCCATATTTCTCTCGAGTATAAATCTAAGCAAATGCAAACTGAACTGACTTTTCACAATAAATTCCACGAAATTATTTACTTTCTCTGGCTAGAAACTTTATCTGACAAATGAATTCATGTAATGATCAAAGATCGAACATCAAAGATCAAACTTTGGATAAACTTGTATGATTTTTGTCTTCCACAATCAAAATTGTTGTTTATCGATGTATGAATTTACACTTTCTGAATTGTTAACTCAATACTCAAAACTTAACAAAAATATTACAACAGTGATGAAGATAGAATTTGGCAAAGAAATACGAGCAATGTTACATTCACATATGTAAGATCATGCCTAAACTAACTGAAAGGGTAATGTTACTTTGCATTTAGAGTCGTGCAAATTATAAATTTTAATTCATGTAGTTTAATCATTCCTAATACTTTATGAGTTTTAATGAGAATATTTCATTTTTAAAAATAACCCCATCTGCTAAGAATAAATGCTAACATGATATGAAGAATTCTAGAAAAAAAAAATCTTCCTTTCACTATTTAAATCGAGGAAACAAACAAAAACTTAAGAAATTCTTTTTTATGTTTTAAAGATTTTAAAGAAGGGAAAAGTTGTATGTATTACGTTGATAAAACAAAGTATATATATATATATATATATATATATATATATATATATATATATATATATATATAGATATGAAGTAACTGATATGAAGTATTCTAAAAAAAAAATCTTCTTTTCACTATTTAAATTGAGGAAACAAACAATAAGAAATTTTTTCTTGTGTTTTAAAGATTTTAAAGAAAGGAAAAGTTTTATGTATTACGTTGATATATATATATATATATACTTTATTTTTTTCGGCGTTCAAACATGAAAGGAAAAAGTCCAAAACCGAAGGAATAACAAAGAACAATTTTGGATGCAATTTTCCCCGGCAAATTTTTTAGTGAAAGAAAAAAGGGAACTATACGTTTTTTCTAATCCATTATATGCAAGAGGAAAAATTAAGTTAGTTTTTAAAAGGAAGAGGAATGGAGGAAGTGAGTAGTTGGTGATTTTTATTGGTAGTTTCTATTGCTTGAATTTTTTTTTTTTAAAGGTGTAATTCAGTTAGTTTTTAAAAGGAAGGGGAGTAGAGAAAGTGAGAGTAGTTGATGATTTTTATTGGTAGTTTCTATTACCTGAATTTTGAAAAAAAAATGCCTCTTTCACATCTATTTTTACATAAATTTGAATTAAATTTTGAAACTCTAAGAAAGTTGAAGGATTGTCCAAAATTTTTACATGTTTTAATTTAATGTTATGCCACTTGTCATCATAATAGTTCTTTGCCTTTGTTATTCTATATAAATAGATAGATTATCGTATTATTGCTGGTGAGAATTTATAAATCCAACGAACCTGCAGTTACAATACGTAAAAGGAGCGGATCATCTGCCCTTTCCGTTACAAAATTGCAAGACTTTTTGGCATCACAATCTTATATGTGTTTGCACTTAATGGAGGTCTGAATCTTAATCATTCAGATCTCAGACATTAAGTGTGTTTGTTTTTAAAGTCTGAATCTTAATTATTCAGATCTTAATCATTAAGTGTGTTTGTTTTTTTTACTTAACAACCACTTAATGGGTCTGAATAGGTCTGTATGATTAAGATCTGTAACAGAGACTTAATTTCATTAAGATGCTATCACATATTCATTATTAATTGCCGCCACCGCCTACCATTATCAACTACCACTATGCCGCCACCACCACCATACTCAGCCACCGCCGGCACCGCCGCCGCCACCACCACCACGCCACCATCATCCTCAATCATAGCTTCCACCATTATCAACCATCACCATCCACCATCCCACCACTCCGACCACCATCATTGTCACTCGCATTCAACATTTATCCACCTCAACTACCACAACCAACCACCTCATCACCATTAACAACCGCAATCAGCACCAGCCTATCTTTATAACCTACCACCATATTCCTCAATCACAAACCACCACTCGCCATTCTTAACTATCACTACCTACCACCACCATCATCAATCATAATTGCCACCACTACCAATCACTATTAGCTACTAGCATGAACCACCATTATCAACCAAAACTACCACCAACCACCACCTTTAGTCGGTATTCACCCATTAACCATCACTACCAACAACTTTCATATTTTAAACTATATATTTTATTGATAGAATATTAGATTTTTTTCAAATAAAGATAAATTTTATGCATTCAGATGTTAAAAATCAAACAGTCTTAATTTTTGGTATTCAGATCTTAATACACATCTTAATATATCCAGATGTGTATTCAGATTCAGATGTCTTAATCTTAATACACATCTTGATATTCAGATATGTATTCAGATTCATCCATCTTAATTTTTGGCATCACAATCTTATATGAAAATGAGTATACATGACATAGATTAGAAAAAAATGTAATACTGATAAATTGAAGAAGAATAAGTCAATTTTATTCAAGAATGAATATACATAACTTAGATTTAGAGAAATCTCAATAAAAGGTGAGGCCTAAAGCAAAATTTTAGTGAGAGACCTTTTTTTATAAAAGAAAAGAAAATTCATATGTAGTTTCAATTAAATTATATTTTTTTAGTTTCTTTATCCAAAGTTATTAATAATTTTATCTTATTCATTTAATCTGTCTTGAGATATACTTTCTAATTTAAGGTTTATTGTTTCCTAAAAACTTATCTTGGGCACATTTTGGGATTGTGTTAAACTTTTAATTTTTTAGTTATGAGTTAATAATGGAATTCTTTCTCGATTTATGGTGTAGAGAGTGGTTCCCAAAGAGATAATCTTTTCTCAATTATGCTCAACAATTTAATCTTATTTTTAATTTGTACTTTCGCATTTAAAACATTAAATATTTTTCTAAAAATAAATTATCGTATAATCTATTAGGAAAATTTGGGGCCCAAAAATTATGGGCCCCCCTTGAGACGGCATATAGAGAAAATGGAATAATAAATTGAAGAAAAATAATTTTATTCACGAGTTACAACATATTGCATCCAAGGTCAGAATTATCTTGCTGATGGACCAATGTTATTCCATTCTTGAGTGAGCTGTAGTGCAATCATCTTGTGTGAAGAACGAGCCAGAAGCTAACTCTTACATATCCCATAATTATACAAAAATGAGAGAAAATTATTACAAAAAATAACTATAGCATTATGCTTTATTTTAGTAAAATAAAATTTAAAGAAAATAAAGAATTCTTCTCTTTTCTTTAGGAAAAAGGACAAAATGCATCCTCCTCTAATTTTGTCTAGTGCAGTCGAGTCGGATCTCACCCTGGTTACCGGTCAAAACTCCGACCCGACCCAACTTTATCATGGCAGTAGCAAAAGCTTGGTTAAAAGCATTATTGTTAGAAGCAAAAAAGTTGACAGTATTTCTTGATCTTGGATCAGTGAACAGAATCTGATCAGAGACAAAAAGACCTTTTCCTTGTTGAAGATTTTTGAAGTAAGCGTTGTCGAAGGTATTTGGTGTTGTTGGATCCATGTTAATGGCAATTCTCGGGTCAACCCGTATTGGGCACATTTGCCTGAGTTGTGCGGCGTATTGACGGTTTAGGGTCGGGTCAACTCTGCTTTTTGGGCTGAAATTGTAGAGCCTCTTGGAGAATTTACTGCAATGTGAGAAACCAAGGGTATGTGCACCTATAAGACATAAAAAGATATATATAAGGAGTTAAGGACAATGTAATAAATTATTAATATTATTATTGTAATTTAACCTTTATGACAGGTTAGTTATTATAAATTTATTTTAGATTTTAGATAAATTATATATTAGTGTAATTTAACCTTAAACCCTAAACCCTAAATCCGCTATTAAAAAAATCCTTAGACCTTTTATTCCCAAAAAAAAAAAAAAAACTTTTATGACAGGGTTAGTTAGTATATATTTTAGATTATCCATGTTATGCTTGCAATTATCCTTTTATGTAACCTGTTTGTGTAAATATTTTTTTTACACTAATTGGTGCATTGAATTTAAACTCATAGTTTTCTGTTTAATTTAAAAAATAAGTTAAGTGTATATTGTTGTAAGGTTTTTCTTCTGTTTTTTTTTTTGGTCAACGAAAAATTGATATATTAAATTTAAGAATAGTTTTTATGCAACAAATTAAAAAGATTATCTATGCACTATAATCCTCTAAAGACTATCAACTTTTGTAAACTATAACATTTATACCCAAAATAAAAATAAAAATTAAAATGACTATCAATTTACTTGGGGAATATAAGAATTTTACTTTGAGTGCATAACTTTAGTCCATACCTGACAATGCAATCATATCAGTCTGGCTAAGGCCATGTCTGGCAAACATGGTGTTGAGCTGGTCTAGGTTGAATCCTTCCCCTGGAAGTTGATGTTGGACTCCGGCTAATGTAGAAACTCTCCCATCACGGCGGCCCAATTCCACTTGGTAAAATGGGCCTCCAGTCTACAATATAAAAGAAGGGGAAAATTTAAAAATAGCCAGATGTATAAGTGGTCGTTCAAAAATAATTCAGTTTCAAAAGTAATTAAAATGTATCCATTTTTATGTAATGATAAAATCTAAGCGAAAACAATGTTCAAAATTTGAAAAATACGTCAATATATTATGCTGGAGTTCTAGCATAAGTACACTAAAACTCCAGCATAATATTTTCCAAGAGTTCAAGCAAAGTATAAAGGTCTAGTATAATATGTTGGAAGTTCATACACAAGTGCTTAAATCTCCAGTATATTATGCTAGAACTTTCCGTGTGTTGGAGTTCCAGCATAATATGCTGGAAGTTCATACACAGGTGCACCGAACTCCAGTATATTATGCTGGACTGGTCTCTGTTGCAGCAAAATAGTGGCTATTGTTCATTGACTTGGTAAAGGCTGGCTATTTTTGAATGATCAGTCCGAAAACTGGCTAGACCGTGCTATTTTTAACTACTAAGTATAGTAGGAGTGACACCAGGCAGCTACCCTAAAGGACTGTTATTTAGTAATTACCCAACATAACTTGAATTTCTATTTCAGTTCCATTTTTTAGGATAGAAATATCCTGAGTCTTAAAGTTATGATATTTAATTTGAATTTTATGACAAAATAAGTACTGGCTAAAGCTAAATCAATAATAGTTAAATTTATTGATTTTGTTATGTTAAACTTAAGCATGCACTTACCATAGAAACAACTTCTCTAGTGGCTAAAGCCAAAATATCAGCACATGAGACTTTGTTACGGCATTTGGAATCCTTGTCCACAGCTGCTTTGGCTTTGATAACAGTGTCAAATCCATCACCTGCTAATGAAAGATTATCTGGATGGTCCTTTTCTGCTTTTCTATTGGCTGATGATAATAGCATTGAAGCATCACAACCCTAATTAACATTAATTCATCCACAAAAATATATTATTATATGTTAGAAGAAAAATTACCATAAAAAGTTGAATGACATATATAACACCTTTTATTACCAGAGAGATAGTATACAAAGGGAACTAATTATGTTGGCGATACAAAGAAATAACAAGGAAAAGTACACTATTTCAGAATTTTTATCTATTTTGAATATCTTAGAACATAAATAACTACTACCAAATTGCACCAGTTTTATATTTTATTTATTATTTTAGGAAATTCTTGAACACTTTGGTAATATTTAGATTTTAGAACAAAAGAAATTTCAACTTAGCTTTTAGGCCATGTTTGGCCATGAGTTTTGCCAATATAAATTTGGGATTTATTTTCAAAACTCATCTTTGGCCAAAAATTTTGCTCATATTTTGGCCAAATCTAAAATCCCAAAATTGAGCTGATTTTGCGTCAAAATCACAAAACTTGAAAATTATGTACATGTTTTTCCAAAATAAAGTTGGAAAATATGTTTTGAAAACGTATCCAAACACATTTTCATCTTTAAACCAAACTTCACCCAAATCATATTTTTCAAAATAAATTTGGGTTCTATGGCCAAACACTAGCTTAGTATTTTCCGAATTTTTCTATTTTCAAAGTATATTTAGTGTTCTAAGCCGAAAAAAGCACACTGTACTTTCATTATACTTTTGAATAATGAAATAAATAGTATAAATTTAAAGATAAAGAAGAAGATAAAATAATTCTTAAATTTGGTAATATTATTATCAATCTTTAATATATATTCTTTTTGAAAAATATTTTTCACTAATCAATCAAACACAAAAAAAAAAATGTTCAAAAGATATTGGCATGGAAATCAGATTTTTTTTAAAATTAACGTAACTAATTTTTAAAAAAATAATGAAGTACATACACGGACAAAGCAATCATGGAAGAAGAGTCGGAGAGTTGCTGGAGCAGTAACAAAAGTCTGCTGAAATTTCTGTCTAACCGCAGCACGAACCAGAGACTCAACATTTGGGCATGTGTTTTTATAGAAATCACTTCTTAACTGAGCAAAAGCAGTAGCATTCAGAAAGAAAAACAGAACAATAACCAAAGGAAACACCAAATTTTTTCTTTGATTCTCCATTCTTCTAATTTGAGAAAACTGTTTGTATCACATGATTTTTTATGGTTGCTCAAGTGTTGTATTTATACATACCTAGAAGTCCTTGACTACCAATTAAATAAAGACATAAATCCAATTGGGCAGTTAGATTAAGGTTGGACTTATGCAAAATACACTCTGGCCATTTATTCAACATGATTTCAATGAGATTGTGGTTGAGTTATGGTGAGTTTACTTTATTATTAACATTCTTTAATCACTAAAATTATTAATATGGCAGATCAATTTGAATCGTTGGATTATTAAATAACATAAACTAATAGTTGTCCCAGGTATCTCATGGCTTACAACCTCAGCCAATAGATAAGAAGGAGAATGTTCATGAAGTAGTACCAAGTGCGTGTCCTACATTACTCTTTAGTTCCCATAGACAAAATTTTGAGCTTTTGGCTTTAAGTCCTAAAAAATACAATTTATTAGGTTCTGAATAAATATGTTAAATAGATTTTTAACAGAAAATTATACGTACATTGCAACCGGATGACTTGAACACAACTTTGTAAATCTTTAGCTCAAAAATCAACGTTTTTCCCATTTGAATTGATTATCCAGATCTTTGATGATAGGATATAATTACGTATTTTAGTCGATTATTACACTCGAGTTTACTGTACTTTAATAGACATAACTTTTTGCTCAGAACTCTATTTGGGCTCCACAACATATAGTTGGAATGTTAACTCAAAGGGCTACAACTTTCATGTTTTACGTTATTTCAAATTCCAAATGGAAGAGAGTGAAATAATGTGATTAAAGTGGGACCGCGGCAGAGTGTACACGCTGACAACTGAAGAATCAGAGAGCATATTTGGCCGCGGTTTGACCGCGACCGCGGTGGGACCACGGCAAGAAGCGAAAATTTCAGGGACTAAAGTGCAAAACATGGGATTTTAAGTCATAAACCCTATATTAAACAAGGGAGACCGACCAAGAACAAGGAGGGGAAATATTTTGGACACAAATTAGACCTAAGGAGGAGGAGACACTACTTTAGGGTTAGACAACCTCCTTGGAGGCAAGAACACACTGGGAGCAAGGCGGAGAATTCTTCTACGAGTTTTTCCTTCCTCTTCCTATTTTTCATTATTAGTTATGACTTCTAGTATTATAGTTTTACATACTATTATGAATAGCTAATTTGTTATCTAGAATTTTGATAGAACCTTTTGTAGGATAAATTCTTGTTATGTTTTTATATAATTGAGCCATAGCTTTTCTCTATTTGTTCAACTACGTTTATATTCTGGTTGATTGAAGAGCTCTCAATTAGTCGTGCCTATTTAGTATGCATAACTCGGGAGAGAGTGCATATTTAGGTAATTGTTGAACAACACCACTCCCAAAGTATATGAGGAATCAATAACTCAGGAGAGAGTGCATATTTAGGTAATTATTGGACAACACCACTCCCAAAGTATATTAGGGATCAATAACTGAGGGTTTAAAGGCGGGATTAGGGATAACGAAGCCTTGGGTGCGATCTAAAGTGAGCTGTATTTAAAGCCAACTAGCGTAGCTTGGGAGAGTGCGTCTAGTAAATTATCGAAATTACTCGAGAGAGATTTACGGTAATAAGAGTGCTCATGATTGGTAGAAAATACTCAAGCGAAATTATAGAACACATAGCGACAAGGATTCCAACAATTGGGAAAATCATAACTCTAGATCTCCTTAATATTTTCTCTAACCCTCAGTATCGATAGTTGTTAATTTAATATTTTAATTTGTTAGTTAATTATTTAAATACAAGAATCTTAATATTTATAAGTTAGGAATTGTTCATGCTTGTCTTCTTGGTGATAGTGAACAGCTGTAGCTAAACCTTAGTTCTCTATGGGATTCGACTCCGGACTTGTAAACCAGATTATATTTGTAATGACTGCATTGTCCTTTTTATAAGGCATAGTTGGGCGTGATCAAATTTTGGCACCGTTGCCGGAAAACTAACGGTGTAGTTGTAGGTGTACATATTGCTAGGTTTCAAGTTTGAATTTTTATTTTATTATTTGATTTTTCATTATTTTTTATTTTAGTTTTATTTGTTTATTTGAGAAACATGACATCATGGAATTATAAGAATTTTATTGTTAGTAATTCTTCGTTTGATCCTCCTTATGCATATTGTGAAGGAAACCACCCAGGGCAAATTTACCAAAATATTCCTGAGAGCAAGTTTTGTACACCAACTCAATCTTATGTGTGGAATGTATGTTATATGTGTGGTGGTCAAGATGGTCACTTTCACGGTTGTTCTTATATTTCTTGCCTACCCCCAACCCCTTACTTTGATAGTTCTTCTTTTTTAGTGAAATTAATAGGAACAAATAACATAGGGAAGCTGACCTAAAGAAGCTCGAAAATATGTTAAAGTGTATTTTGGAACAACAGAGTAAATTACTACTGCGGATAGAAAGGCATGAGGAAACTCTTCACAACTTGAAAGTTCACATGAGTCAATTGGTTGAAGTTTTTAGTGCTCAACAAGCCAATATTGTGAATAGTATCCAAGAATAGCATAAATTAGATACAGAAATTGATGCGCTAGAGGAGGATGCTAGAGTAGAACACCAACAATCAATCGCACTAGATTTTGAGGATGTCGATGTTATAGAAGAGATACTATACATATTTGGTTGAATCTATTGTCATTAGTGTTAAGAATGTAGTTGTCCCAATGTTCATGTAGTTGAGGGTATTGGTCCTCACTCCAAGCATTTTTTTCACATTGTGTTTAGATGATGATATGGAAATAGAGTCGTCCAAACCATTTGCGGAGTCGAGGAATGAGGAACAAAGTGCTTACATTCTGGAATTCTTCTTGCCAGAAAATCAGGATTACACACCTTATCAAAAGGCCAAGAAGTGCAAAATATTATATTATTTTATTGGGCCAGCCAGATTCGTTCAACCACCCCAGGAGCATGATCATAGAGCAGAATCAAAACTTGGGGTCTGATTCATAAGTTCAAAGTGTAGGCAAAAAGTGATTCACGTCTACCGCGGCGTTAAATCAAGCGCTTGTTGGGAGGAAACCCAACTTTATTGCTTTCTTTTATTTATTTTTTTGTAATTATATTATTTTTGTAATGTCAATTTTTTTATTTTCTAGGAGCATGGAAAGCAAAAGCATTGGAAGGATGCACCAAAAAATGCAATGGTTGGAACTAAGTGTGAGGTACCCGCACGAAGGACCAAGCTGGGAGAAGTCTGAGTACCCCTATGAACTACTAGTGCTTCGACCTTTGGCCTATCAGGGAGTTTCTTTTACCCTCTTGTACATATGGATGTGCATTGGGGCAATGCATAACTTTAAGTGTGGGGCGAGGAGATTGTCTGGGTGACTTTTCATGCTACTTTAGCTATATTTTCTTTTTTTAAAGATTGGACTTTTCCTGATGACGGATCTTCTAGACTGTTTTCTTGAGGGAAGTAAGTCTAAAGGAAAATACCAAATTTTGTTTTGTTAGACAGTGTAGTAATTATCCCTTGGTTTTTCTTTAAATCACGATTCTTTTCCAAGGGTTTTATTTGAATCGGGTGTAGTTATTTTTTTCTTTTTTTTCTGGAAGTAGGAGCCATTGTGTTGTGTTATGAATTGAAGCAATATCTCTTGACTTGGTTATGCTTTGAGAATAGTGAGTACTTTGATTGTGACGCTTATGCTTAGTTTTTGACTCTTGGAGAAGTACCTTAAATTGTATTATCTTAACTTTGCTTAACTACTTTGACTAGAGTGTCTATGAATCCAATCCTGAGTGAGTTATGTGTCATGTGTGTGTAAGGTTTTGCATTATTCAGTGGATTGCATTTGATGCCTAGAACTTGCCCCGTGTGTTTGCAAAGCGAAATAGTAGTTTTGTTCAGTCTTGGAAGTGATATAGGAATTTCTTGTTGAGCCATATATACATATTTTACCCACCTAATTATTATGTATCGTAGTTAACCCCTTTGAGCCTGTAATCATATTTCTTTGGCAACCACATTATAAGCCTTACCCATTTGTTTGAATAAACCATCTATTTGAATATTTTCACCTCTCATGAGCACTTGAATGTTATGAAATTTGCAAAAGTTAAAGTGTGAGGTGGTTGGTTTGGCTTTTGAGTGGAACTAATTGAATAAGAAGAAAGATTCATTGTTTTGAAAAAAATGAAAAGCCACTTAAATTGACAATATATATATATATATATAGTTGGATTGTTGTGAAAAAAAAATGCCTTGATAAGTGGTGGTTCTTGACGTAAGTGTGCTTAAAGAAGAATGGGGTAATTACATTGATGTGAAGGTGGAATTTTGGTTTGACATAAGTATAGGGTTAATGTTAAAATGTATGTATTAAAATGCTTAGGGAGGTGTAGTCACTCTTATATCAAAATGTAACATACCCGTCCCGTATCCGACATTACAACCAAATAAAGTCCTATTGATCCAAGATTGAATGAGCTCGATTAGTGGAGTAGTACACTACGAGCAAGCTTATGGTGCATCTTTTGTGGTATATGAATGTTATTTCTGAAAGTGAGTGAATTCTTTCCATCTTGAGTTCCTAAGTGTTCTTAAATTTTATTGTGTGGAACTACTCTCTTGATTTTGTGGGAGTAATTCATGTTAGGCAAAAATCATGTTCTCACAAGCGACATATAGGTTAGAGTAATTAGGTAAGTTGTGTATAATGTATGGCACTTGTGAGTCAAATATTTAGATGAAGATGTTACGCTTTTGTGCTTAGTCTATTTTAAATACTCTTGGTGTGCTGCATTAGGAGAATTGTTTTAAAAGGTCATGTCTATAAAAAAAATGTAGTTTGATTGCTCGAGTATGAGCAGTGGCTTAAGTGTGGGGTGTTTATAATAGACTATAAAAAAGTGTAGTTTGATTGAATCAAATGTTCAAAAGCATGCTATTTTACAAGAATCGGGGTATCCTGAAGGTACTTTGCCCTTCAAGTATCTGGGGGTTCCATTGTCAGCCAAAAAGCTTTCAGTTGTTTAGTATTGGCCTTTAGTAGAGAAGATCACTCAGAGAATAAATTGTTGGACAACAAGACTGCTCTCATATGCAGGGCGAGTACAACTAATCAAATCAGCCTTATTTGGGATTCAATCTTATTGGGCACAGATCTTTCTTCTACCAAAAAAGGTGATGAAGATGGTTGAAGTAATATGCAGATCTTTCCTGTGGACAGGTACACCTAATGTCTCAAAAAGGCATTGGTCTCATGAGAGAAATTCTCTCTACCACAAGTGGTAGGAGGCTTAAATGTTATGAATATGATATACTCGAACAAGGCTGTTGTAGCTAAGCACCTATGGTTGTGGCAAAGAAGAGAACTGTTTATGGATTAGGTGGATTCGCACCTTCTAGTCAAAACATCACAATTTGGAGCACATGCTAATACCCAAGAATGCAGCTTGGGTGGTTCGGAAAATACTGGAGACAAGTATTGAGTAATTGCCACCTCTTTAGAACCTGGAGACAACCTACATTTAGAACCTGTCTTACCATCCTACTTGCTTGTTGGGGAATTGCCACCTCTTCAAAGTATTTGTCATTGATGTAGAAAGCTGTCACAATCCAATTTCCCCTCTGTTGGGTATCGTGATGGAACCTAGTCTTAGGGACTAGGTAAGCCTAACATTTATTGAATATTAGTAAAAATAAAGAAAATTTTACGGTCTCCGTATAGAAATTTTTACAAAATTTAACTTTTCCAAAACTGGTGGTACAAGTTATAAGCTCTACAGAGTTAGCTACCGCTTATACATTACAACCATTTGGAAATGAGTAAAAACAATTGAATACAAGTAAGAAGGTGACTCTGAAGCCTGCGAACACAGCAACAGGTTTAGTTTGAGTCTCCTCAGCAATGATCCGCACATCTATTAACGATTCATACCCGGATCTGCACAAAAATATACAGAAGTATAGTGTGAGCATATCATACCAGTACCCAATAAGTATCAAGACTAACCTCGATGGTGTAGTAATGAGAACTAGTCAAGACACCACTGGTCTAATAAACTGAACAAGCATAAGTAAAGAAATGACATAACATGAAATCTATCTTATGATTGCACGATATGGCAAACAATATAGCAACTATAATAAGGAAGGAAAAACGCCAAGTAATAACAGAACACCAATAAGACACAACCCAAATTTGAAAATCACAATACAGTAAGGGCAAGTAGTAACGCAACACTACAAAAGTTTTCGCATCAAGCCTTAGCCAACGAACCCAGTAAATTGTCAAATCCATCAAGTGTAAACTGTCACCCATAAGCTTTTATATTAGACTCTTTAAAATATAATCCTTTCTAACAGGAAATTCTTTTGAAATAAGCTTCCTTGAAACATAAACTTTTTAAATAAAATATCCTTCAAATATAGTCCTTTCAAGATAATTACTTCTCAAATATGAACTTTCCAAATAAATGTCCTTCGAACATAGTTCTTTCAAGATAATGCTTTTCAAATATATCTTCCAAATAAATATCTTTCAAGCATACTTTCTTAAAGATAAATGCTTTTCACTTTCAAGTAAATATTTGTTATAAGTCACCTTGTGACACATAAGTATAGAAGATTAACAGCTCCGAACATAGATATTTCAATAGAGGAATCTACCGGGATCATGTCCCGTACTCTCAAATTTGTTATGCAGTATAGGGGGGTCTCCAAAAATACGTCCTTAGTCGCAAAATAAATATGTAGTGCTGGGGGATGTCCCGAAATACATCCGTAGTCTCAAAATAAATATGTATTGCTAGGGGATCTTCCAAAATTTATTCATAGTCCCAAAATAAATATGCAGTACAAGAGGATCTCTCCGAATACGTCGTAGTCCCAAAGTAAATATGCAGTGCAACCAACAAAAACAACCATTATAGTGTGGCATAAAACTCATACATCACCACAACAAGTACAAGACAACAACTACAGTAATACAAAGTACGACGAGTAGATCACACGAACTTCGAATCACAAAGAAACAATAGAACTCATTCACAAGGAATAATCTCGGTAAAGAATGCTGGGCGTAAAAAGAACAGCTTCACCAAGAAAAAGAACAAAAATATGGCAACGAATCCAAAATATTCGAGTTAAAAATAAGAAGACAACACGAGTCAAATAATTTCATATAAAGGTAAGCAGCAAAAGATAATCATAACTCCAATTAAGGCTAACAATTATAGGATGAGATAATAATAGTTTCCAATTAAAGATAGGTATTTTATGTAAAATATAGCATGACGACAGAAGAGGTAACATCTTTAGTTAAGTTAAATAAGAGTCAAGTAGGCTATAAGGGTGAATCCTAAAGCAATAAATTCTAATTTAAGCTTGTATATGTGAAACTTGAAGGTAGAAACTCAGTCATATTAAGAACAATTCTATGCACAATGAATATAAGGACCTAAGAACCCTAGATGGCCAACTATCCATAAATAAGTTCGAGCACGCACTCATCACCTTGCGTACACGGACTACAATCATCATAGAAGACTCAAATCCTAAAAGAAAGTCCCTCACACAAGGTTAGGCAAGATACTTACCTCAAAAATGACAAACTGATACTCTAAAATGCACTTCTCGAGTGAAAAGATCTCCGAAAGGCTCAAATCCAAGTAAATTACTTCAACATACAAATAAAACTCATAAGAAGCTATTCTGGATCATAAAGTATAAAGCTTTAACAAAATCCAAAAATCGGTCCAAAAGTCGACCATCGGGACCACACCTCGGAACATAAAATTACTTTTACAAAAACTGAATACTCATTCCGTTACAAGTTCAACCATATAAAACTTATCATATTCCGATACATTTTTGTTCCTCAAATCATGATTTTTTATTTTAGAAATTTTCTTCAAATCCAACATTTTCCTCAGCCCAAAATACAAATTAAATGATAAAAAAGAAGATAAATCGTGGAATAGGTTAGATTCTAGGTGACAAACATTTACCCAGTCGTTTTGATTGAAAACCCCCAAAAAATGCTCCCAAAATCAAAGTCCAAAACTCAAAATATGAAGAAAATGGCCAAACCCTCGATATAAAGGATTTGCCCAGCACTACCGCATCTGCGGATACTTAAGTGCATCTGCACTACCACATTTACGGGCCGACGTTCGTATTTATGAACCTCACTTACAGGCCTAGGTCTTCATCTGCGGATAACTGGCCACATTAGCGGCGCTGCAGAAGCGGTATCAGAAGTGCAAAAGCGGGGCTCCTTCGCATATGCAATTCATCAATCTCAGAAGTGGTTACGCATATGCGTTCCAGCACTTGCAAAGGTGAGCAAGCTTCTAGGCCTCAAATATCTCAGATGCGATCAGGCTCGCGTAGAAGCGGTGCTGCACCATGCCCTCCAAGGTCGCAGGTGCGAAAACACCAGATATAAGACATGCTCAAAATCATGCAAAACATTTGGAACTCGTCCTGAACACACCCCGAGGCCCCAGGGACCCCGTCTAAAAAAACAAACAAGTTCTATAACCTAAAAAAGAATCGCTCGAGGTTTGAAATCATATCAAACAATACCTGAAATATAAATCACGCCATGAATCGAACTACGAACTTCCAAATGTTCCAACTTTGAAAACTCGTGCTGAAACCAATAAAACCAACCCAGAATGGGGAAAATTTTGCAGACAAGTCCCAAATGATAAGACGAACCTGTTCTAACTCTCAGAATTGAATTACGATCCTAATTACATAAAAGTCAACTATGGGTCAAAGTTCTCCGTTTTCGAACTTCAACTTTTCCAACTTTTCACTGAATGCCTCAAATTACCCTATGGACCTCCAAATCAGAATTCGAGCATGCACCTAGGTCTAAAATCACCATATGAAGCTGTTGAGATAACCCAAAATCCATTCTGGGGGAGTTTACTCAAAAGTCAACATTTTAGTCAAATTCTCACCTATTAAACTTCCAAAACTAGATTCCTTCTTCCAATTTGACTATGAATCATCTGTTAACTGAACTCAACCATGCACATAATTTGGTACTCATATTATAAAGTCATTCCAGACCTTACGTTGTCGAACATAGCTTAATTACTCAAAACGACTCGTTGGATTGTTACAAAAGCACGTATCCATCTTATTCATAGTTGATCTTGCTTGTCTACTTGTCACGACCCTAAATCCGGTCCTGATGGCGCCCAGCACATTGCTAGGCCAGCCTGACCAAACAATAACAACGACGGAGCTAGAAGCTCGCTTTATCCCATTTAAGCATATCAAAACATGAAGCAATAGTGGAAAACGGGGAACCAAGTCCCAAAAATATATCAACTCCCATAGACCGAAGGGTCAAGAATCATGAGCCTCTAATGAACATAAGTGTAATAATGGTTTACAAGATACCAAGTGCGGAAAGAAATAGCAATACAGAATCAAAAGACAGTAGGAAGGAATATCGGGTCCTGCAGACTCTGCAGCTACCTCGAATATCCTACAGAAGTTGCCTCGAACAGCTACCGGATCACTGCTGAGAGGTACCTGGATCTGCACACAAGGTGCAGGGAGTAAAATGAGTACTGCCAGACTCAGTGGTAATAAACAGGGGTAAGACAGCGCAGATAAGAAATCCGCAATAAAGCACTCTGTAAAGCTGTAATCAAAAACCCTGTCACATAATCAATATCGATTGTACCTATACCAACAAGTACGAGCAACATAGTATAACAACTAGCAGATGTATCTAAATGCAATGCAATGCATGATATGACCGCTACGGCGCGTAGCTCGATCCAATTTGGGTACCCGTGCTCACTCTGGGGGTTCAGACTCCGGTGGGACTCCTACAACCCAAGCATAATATCATTGTGGCGTGCAGTCCGATCCAACAGATATACCGCTGCGGCGCGTAGCCCGATCCACTACCGGTCAACTAATATGCAATTACAGCCTCGCGGGCTCAAAATAGTTTTGAAAACTCTTTTATCATTTTTCAGTTGAAAACAGTACTATCAAGTTCCAGAGGTTGGAAATAGCATGATAACAGAAATAGCTATGTACTGGTAGTAAACTAGCATGTCAATATCACAAGATAATGATAACGATCCTCGCGGGATCCAATAGGTGGCTCACAGCCCACAAGTATACTCAACCGTCCAAGAAGGAGATTCAACGGCTCAAGAGTAGCCAATATCACAATATAGTATGCAACCATCCGAGAAGGAGGTTCGACGGCTCAAGAATAGCCAATAACATAAAGAAGTAACAACAGGTCGGACTAAGTTATAGTCCCCAATTCACAATCGACCCCGCACTCACAAGAGAGTACGTGTCTCGCCGCTATACACCGTCACAAAGTTGTGTACCGGGGTTTCGAACCCGCTGGTCATCACCCACATCTATTACTCACCCCAATTCGGCTCGACAACTAGTCCGCAATGCCCTTGCCACGAGAATCAAGCTCCGCACGCGTAGAATCTGATCAAATACAGTAAATACACATCAAATTAGACCAATGGAACGATACCCAGTCAAAACAACTCAATTTACATCAAAATTCCCAAAGTTGTCAAAACCCGACTTTCGGTACGCTTCTCGAAAAATTACGAAAGTCACATATTCGGAACCCTCATCTCAACACGAGTCTAGGCATATAAAATTTACCAAATTCGGACTCCATTTGCCCACTCAAATCAGTGATTTTCTATAATTTAGGCCTAGGGCCAAAACCCACCTTTAATTTCCATTTACAGGGAATTAACCAAGGATTTCATGATAAAATGATGTAATTAAGCCACAAAACTTACCTCCGACGAAACCCCGATGATTTTCCAGCAATCTCCCGTGAGTCTCTCTCTCTAGAACTCAAAATTTGTGTTTTGGGGTGTTAAACCCGCGACCGACCAGTTCTGGTTTTTAATTCACTGCCAGAAAATTTTACCCTACGCGTTCGCGATGCCCCTCACGCGAACGCGATGCCTTATTCCGGTCCTTCATCGCGAACGCGACACACAGTCACGCGTTCGCGAAGACCATTCTCCCCAGCACGGATTTTTCCTCTATGCGAATGCAACATGCCTCACGCGTTCGCGATGCCTTATGAATTCCTTATACGCGAACGCGACCTTCACCCACGCGTTCGCGATGCTTCACAGTCTTCCCTATATGCGAACGCGAACCCATCCTCGCGAACGCGATGCACTACTTAGCCCGGCCTACGCGAACGCGACCCCAGGAACGCGATCGCGATGCTTTGACCCGCCTGGCCTTCGCGAACGCGGGCCTTGCCCTCGCGAAAGCGAAGGCTAAAATCCTGCCCAGTGATCTGCAATTTACAGCAGACTTATCACATGTGAGGGCCACGATATCATTCAGCTATTTCTTCTAACTTTTTTCCTTCATAAGAGTTGTAAAGTACTTGATGTTTGAATCACCAAGACTGATCTATTTTGCTCTAGATTTCTGTTTCAATATACTTTCCTCTATAAGAGACTATTTTTTTAAGCTATGTAAGAGGCCCATTTCCTCTTCAAGTGGTGTATCATTATTGATCTTCTCCTGTATGTTTTCTAATTCTACTCTAGCTTGTTCAATCTTTAAGCTAATAGTTCTGAATTGTTCACTGTTCAAAGTTCTGAAATGTGGTCTTAGGGCCTTCAGCTTCATCCAGACACTCTTCATCTGGCAAGAAGCATATGATTGTCTCCAAATTCTTACCACAATGTCAATAAATTTATCATGCTCAGCCTAGACATTAAAGAATCTATATGGTACTTTGCCATGCTTTGGAGTTGAGTGTAATGTTAGTGTCATAGAAGCATGATCGGAATAAATGACAACCAATATCCAGTAGTCACATAACTCCACTGCATCATCCATTCAACCAAATACTCCGCCAAGCCTGCTACACACTCTATCTGCACCATGTTGCTTGTTCGACCATGTGTAATACTCCCCTGTCCAAGGCAGTTCACTCGGTGATAGTGAAGTCAGGCAATCAGCAAATTCCTGAATTTTTATATAGCTAATAGGATTGCCCAGAAGTCTGTCATTAGGGTACAATACAACATTAAAATCACCACATAGCAGCCAAGTTTGGCGATTCTTATTGCAAACTCCTTTATAGATTCCCATAGTTGTTTCCTTTGGTCCAGAGTATTATATCCACAGCTAGCTATAATTTCACAATCCACCACACCCTGTTTATCCTGCACTAATCAATGTATAAGTTAATCTTCTGTCCTCGGTAATGTAACAGTATACCATTGAGGATCCCATGTGAGCCACAATCTTTCATTTGGTACATGTTAATAGTTTGTAAGAGGGTGTCACCCTAAGATTACATTTAGCATCACCTTGCATGCATTATGTTCTTTAACTTTAGTTCAACAATACTAGCAAACTTTATTTTCTGGCTACTAATATATTTATTTTACTCTTTTTATTTGTATCTCTTATTTACGACCCTAATATTCCAGAAGAGCCACTTCATTAGAAAGTCATTGTGACCCCTACCCTTATCAGCACTCTTTTTTTCTGGTAATGAAGACATTTATTTCGTATGTTTAAAAGTTATTACAAGATGGGACTAGTTTAGGACACAAGGTCCCTAGCTTGTCTAGTTCAAAAGTAGAGACAACAAAAAGGGACGGGTGAAGTACAATATAGAATTTTCAAAAGCGCTCGAACTACTTTTATGATTGGCCAAAAGATCAGCGACTCTATTTGCTTCCCTGATGATGTGAGTCACCTTAGGCTCCCCCGCCTAGTAAGCATCCATCTTCTATCATTAATCATTAATCAAGTTTTGGTATAGAAGTACTTTCTATGGTTTCAATCCCATGAAGTTTCATTTAATGCCAAAAATAATACTCCAATAAACTACAAATCAACTGTTTGTTTTAAAAATACCTCTTGATGCATATAATTTTGAGCAGTTTATCAAAAATGATTTGCAAGATAAAGCTCTACTCAAGAAAGTTTTGGGTCATAGTTTTCTTCTCCTTCCTTTTTTCTTTATTTTCTCTCTTGAAAAATGAAATGCCACCTCTAAAGGTTTTGATTGAAATATCATTTTTCCTGGTTGGAATTTTGAAGCAACTAAAAACACATGAATCTGTCATTATCTTAAGAATTTAGTTGGATCAGCCATTTGGGATAAAACCATTGGAAGCACATGAGATAGTCCAACAAGAACACAGCAAACGAATGAGGCAGGTAGTGACCAAGTGCGCCTCCCAATGGAATAATCATTTGTTCAGAAAATGACAAACAAAGCGCACATTTTGAATATAGTGTTTTGACATAAAAATTTTAATTTTTATTTGAAGATAAATTTTAAAATTTTTTAAAAATTTCAAAAAATTATTTTTCAAAATTTTAACTTCAGATCAATCACAAAGATTCAAAAAGAAAAGAAAATTATTTTCACATTCAAAACACAACTCTAATTTTCAAATACCTTTTTACTTTAAGAAAAAATATGTTTTTTGAAATTTTACAATTCTTGTTTCCAAACGCCCACTTAATTTTGTCAAAAACCTAACCAACCACCCTTTATCTCTCAAAAATAGTAAACGTAGTGTTAGAGATCATTCCAATATCTAATAATTGTAAAAGAATTTGAATATCAGCTCTATACTACTTTTAATAGTTTAACGTAAATAACAAAATTTAATTTAGGCAAAAGAGACATAAGATCATGATACTTATTTAATTAATATTAAAGTTAGTTGTAATTTATCAAAAAAGTTAACTCTTAAGATTTGAACTTATTCGCCGAATTATTAATCTTTGAAGCCAAGTTGTATTAATCCAAGTGTTTGGCAGATACGTAACTTATTAATATTGAAACCATCCAAGTATTATGCGTGAATATTTATAATGAGTTTACTTTAAAAGAATTTATCTTATTAATTAATAAGTTTAATAATAAAGTAATTTTTTTAAATATCTCAATTTCTAGTGATCGATATAAATATTTTTTTTAAAAGTTATATTTTTTATCATATCAGTCAAAAAAAAATTAAACAATATTTTAAATTTTAAATATTTTGATCGTTTCGGCTGGAAACTTCAAATAAAAAATATTTTTAATATTAATTATTCTGATCGGATTGATCAAAAATATTCCGATAGCTTTTGTCGGAAAAATTTAAGAAAAAGTCTCACCACTTTCGTCAGAGATTTTCTGATAAAATCAGTCAGAAACTTGTGTCTGACCAATTATTTTCCGATGAATTGATCTTAATGCGTTAATAAACCGAAACTTTCAGCCGTTTTCCGACGACTGTGGTGATCCAAAACAAAATTTTGCTTTTGCTTCTGCCTTATTATTATGAAGTTCCGATCAATTATCTTTATTTCCTGGTAAAGTAAAGAAACAAAATACCTCTACATAATCAGCTGAGTTTTGAGTGAAATAAAGTAGAAACCATTAATGCGTGGAGAAATAAATGTTTCTTTTTCATTTTATTTTTTCGTTTATTTGCTTTCTTTTTAACAAGAGCATAGTATTATATGTTCAATATATACTCTTTACCTTTACCTCAAACCTTGTATATAAAGTGCAGTCCCATGAACAAAGTATCCGGTGATAAGGGTCCGAGAAATAACCGCATCTCTTGAAATATGACGTAGATAATCTATATCGACGGTTCAATATTGGCGGCCTCAAGGAAAACTTATTAAGAGGCTTAAGCTCTTTCGCAAAATAATAATAATAATAATAATAATAATAATAATAATAATAATAAAAGGGGTCCTTTCACATATGCATTTTAATTTGGACAAGGTGGGATACTCTAGTGGTAAACACTCTCCATTTTCAATTAAGAGGTTGTGAGTTCGAGTCACCTTAAGAGCAAGGTGGGAATTCTTGGAGGGAATAATGTCGAGAGTCTATTTTAAACAGCCACTCCACCGCAGGATAGAGTAAGGTCTGCGTACACACTATCCTTCTCAAACCCCACTACTAAAATTGTACTGGATTGTTGTTGTTGTTGTTGTATTTAAAATAAATTTTTTAGATTTTTGAAGATGAAAAGTTGTTAATAAGTTTTTACAATTCATTCTCTTTATATATTTTTTTTCACTTGACAATTTATTCAATGACAAAAAACGGTCAGTTTTTCTCCTCTCTTTTTTGTATGTTTTTAGTAATTTGATTGTTTTTAGTTGACGCGTTTGAATTCTAATATTCGGTAAAAAGTAATATACACCTATAAGAAAAATTTACCAGATGTAAAATTTAATTGTAAGATAATAAAAATTTAGAATAATATAATTTGATTCTAGAAGTCCATAACTTGATATCACTACATGATTTCACTGCTTCAATTTGCTTGTTGCAATGCTGGAAAACTGTAAGAAAAAGAAAAAAAAATACATAATTTGTTAAGAATAGAATTCTATTTGGAGTGAATGTCTATAATTCTATTTGGAGTGAATATCTATCTTATGGAGAGTTTTACTTTGTGACTAAGTCATATTTCTCCTATAAATAGAGGGGTCTTACCCCATTGTAAATCATTCCAAAATTCAATAAGAATTTCCTCTCTCTCTTTCTCTGCAATATTGCTCTTGTTCTTTTATTATTTCATAACACGTTATCAGCACGAGACTCTACCATCTCAAGAAGCTCTTTCAGAAGATTAAGGTAATTTTTCTCCTCTTTTTTAATTATGACTGACATTATGAAAAGAAAGTTCGTTGCCCTTGAGATTTCGGGCAAGAACTATATGCCATGGGTGTTGGATGTTGAAATCCACTTAGATGCAATGGGTCTTGGAGACGCCATTAAAGACATAAATAAAGCATCCACCCAAGACTGTGCTAAGGCCTTGATTTTCTTGTGCCATCACCTTGATGAAGGGTTAAAAATTGAATATCTCACAGTCAAAGATCCACTTATTTTGCGGTGGAAAAGGGCATTGGGCAAAAATTTGCCGTGTACCAAGACATTTGGTTGATCTTTATCAAGCATCTCTAAAGAATAAAGGCCCTGAAGCCAATTTTGTCTCTGACAATGATTTTGATATCACCCACTTGGATGTGGCAGATTTTTTTGAGCGCCCTGATGGAAAAATAGACCACTTGATCGGTGATGAATCCGTGGTTAAAGATGATTGAGTAGTTTAAATTTTATTTTTGCCTATTTGAAGTAGCTAATGAATAAACATCATGTAACCATAGTTCTTTACATGAGTAGTAGCCATTAGTATTATTTATTTTATGGAATGGTATCTGTTCGTTTTGATTAAATAATTCAATAATTACTATTTTGTCGTAATACAATGCTTATTTTTGTATTTTAAATTGGATATAACTGAAGAGAATTTCTTCCATCTTGTGAAACAACAGTGCCTGAAGTTAGTGAAATACTTAAAGTACTAAAATATTCATAGAATACGTTAAGTATCATCAAACACGTGAATTAGATGAGAAACTCTATCTTTTAGTGCTATTAATCTTCTTTTTTTATTTAGGACCATTTGAGATCTGAGGAATTAGCTAGAGTTTACCTGGTTGCTCTTCCAATGACTTTACCAGTAGCATAATCGTTGAGAATCCAATCACGTCTAGTCCCAATTCTACCTTCGCTTTGACACCAAGTCTCTATTTCAACAACATCACTCCTGTTCAACATATAATATCGAGCTATTGATTTGAGTTCGCTTTCTTTTATTTTTCTTTGAAAATATTAATATTTATTTGTATATTTTTTTTTTGTATGTCAATCTATGGGAAGCAAATATGGATATTTCACAAAGCAAACTTGGATCAAAGTTCAATTGTAAAAATATTTGTTTAGTTGATTTATGTACAACACATACAATACTCAAAGAGAAGAATTATTTCTCTCATTTAAGTATGTGTAAGGCAGATGTTACTACAATTTCTGGTAGTAGTAAATTAATTGAAGGCTCTGGAAGAGCTACTATAACTCTGCCTAAGGGAACAATACTTATCATAGAGAATGCAATGTTCTCCTCCAAGTCCAAGAGGAACTTGTTGAGTTTTAAAGATATCTGTCGAAATGGATATCATATTGAGACGATAGATGAGAATAATCTTGAATATCTCATCATTACCAAAAATGCCTTTGGCCAGAAAAGGGTTATTGAGAAGTTCCCATCTTTGTCTTGTGGCCTGTATTGGACAAGAATTAGTGCAATTGAGGCACATTCTATTGTAAACCAAAAGGTTTCCGATTCCAATACTTTTGTACTTTGGCATGATCGATTGGGACACCCTGGATCAATTATGATGAGACGAATCATAGAAAACTCAAATGGGCATCCATTAAAGAATTTAAAGATTCTTTTAAATGATGAATTTTCTTGCACTTCTTGTTATCAAGGCAAGTTAATTATTAGACCTTCACCAACAAAGGTTGGAATTGAGTCCCCTGCGTTTTTGGAACGTATACAAGGGGACATTTGTGGACCTATTCACCCACCTAGTGGGTCGTTCCGATATTTTATGGTCTTGATAGACGCATCCTCTAGATGGTCTCATGTGTGTCTATTGTCATCTCGCAACCTCGCGTTTGCAAAATTAATGGCACAAATAATTCGATTACGGGCACAATTTCCTGATAATCCAATTAAGTCTATTAGACTTGATAATGCTGTTGAGTTTTCATCCCAAGCATTTAATGATTATTGCTTATCAATTGGGATAAAAGTGGAACATCCCGTAGCTCATGTTCACACTCAAAATGGTCTTGCAGAGTCTTTAATTAAACGTCTGCAATTGATAGCAAGACCGTTACTCATGAAAACGAGGTTGCCCACTTCTGTTTGGGGTCACGCCATTTTGCATGCAGCAATGCTAGTTCGTCTCAGATCGACAAATTATCATAAATATTCCCCGTTGCAATTAGTTTTGGGTCATGAACCTAATATATCCCATTTAAGAATTTTTGGATGCGCAGTATATGTGCCTGTAGCACCGCCATATCGCACCAAAATGGGTCCGCAAAGAAGGCTAGGAATATATGTTGGGTTTGAATCGCCCTCCATTATTCGCTACCTCGAGCCATTAACGGGAGATTTATTTACTGCACGATTTGCAGACTGTCGATTCGATGAGACACTTTTCCCAAAATTAGGGGGAGAAGTTGGTAAAACCAAACGGGAAATTTTGTGGAAAAATCCATCATTATCTCATATTGATCCACGTGCCTCTATTTGTGAAAAAGAGGTACAAAAGATTATTCATTTGCAGAGAATAGCAAATCAAATGCCCGATGCATTTACGGATATGAAAAGGATAACAAAATCACATATCCCTGCGGAGAATGTTCCAATCCGTATTGATGTCCCTATTGGACAATCTTCTAGTGTCATAGCTAATGAGTCAAAAGCACGCATGAAACGTGGCGGACCATTAGGTTCCAAAGATCGAAATCCTAGAAAAAGGAAAATAAATGATCAAAATGACACTATGAAAGAATCTCATGAAGAAATCCACGACTTAATGAATTCTGAGATTCATGAGGAATCCACTGAGTCCGAGACTCAAGAAAATAAGGAACTATCAATAAATCCAATCAATATTGAGACAAATTTGAATCGATTGGATATAGTGGTGGATTATGTCTTTGCATATAATGTTGCATCTAGCATTATGCAAGAAAATGAGGATCTTGAACCTCAATCTGTTGGAGAATGTCGACAAAGACTTGATTGGCCAAAATGGCAAGAAGCAATCCAATCAGAGTTGAATTCACTTGCAAAACATGAAGTTTTTGGGCCTATAGTCCAAATACCTAATGGTGTTAAGCCCGTTAGCTATAAATGGGTCTTTGTACGCAAGAGAAATGAGAAAAACGAGGTACAAAGATATAAGGCACGCCTTGTTGCACAAGGATTTTCACAAAGGCCTGGTGTTGATTATGAAGAGACATATTCACCCGTTATGGATGCTATAACATTCCGTTATCTCATTAGTTTTGTTGTCCATGAAAAACTTGACATGCGTTTAATGGATGTGGTCACCGCCTACCTTTACGGCTCACTTGATAATGAGATATACATGAAAATTCCCGAGGGCTTCAAAATGCCTAATAATTCAAAATCCCGGGAAATGTTTTCAATCAAATTGCAAAGATCTTTGTATGGTCTAAAGCAATAAGGACGAATGTGGTATAATCGTCTTAGTGAGTATTTATTAAAGAAATGCTATATAAATGATGCCATTTGCCCATGTGTTTTCATAAAGAAAACAACATCGGAATTTGTTGTACTTGCCGTATATGTTGATGATATAAACCTTATTGGAACTCCTATAGAACTCCAAAAGGCAATTGATTATTTAAAGAAGGAGTTCGAGATGAAAGATCTCGGAAAGACAAAATTATGTCTTGGTTTGCAAATTGAACATTTGGCAAACGGAAATTTTTCATCAATCTACCTACATAGAAAAGGTACTTAAACGGTTTTACATGGATGGAGCACATCCATTAAGTACTCCGATGGTTGTTCGATCACCTGATGTGAACAAAGATCCATTCCGACCTCAAGAAGAGAATGAAGAGCTACTTGGTCCCGAAGTACCATATCTTAGTGCAATTGGTGCACTAATGTATCTTGCCAATACTACAAGGCCCGACATAACTTTTTCAGTTAATGTCTTAGCAAGATATAGCTCTGCTCCCACAAGGAGAATTACCGTATCTTGAAACTTTTATAAATTTGAGGAGTGTTACAACCGACGTGAGCTTATTGGCAACAATTGCAGTCCCAATCATGTTGGTTATGCTGATGCTGTGTATTTATCCGATCCACACAAGGCTCGATCTCAAACAGGTTATGTGTTTACCCGTGGAGGCACTGTCATGTCTTGGCGATCGACTAAATAATCAATTGTGGCTACTTCATCTAATCATGCCGAGATAATTGCTATTCATGAAGCAAGTCGAGAGTGCGTGTGGTTGAGGTCTATAATACATCTTATTCGAGATAAATGTGGTGTGAAATGTGACAAGTTACCTACTATTTTGTATGAAGACAATGCAGCATGCATAGCTCAACTGAAGGGAGGATTCATAAAAGGAGATAGGACAAAGCACATTTCACCAAAGTTATTTTTCACACATGATCTTTAAAAGAATGGTGATATTAATGTGCAACAGATTCGTTCAAGTGATAATATGGCTGATTTGTTCACAAAATCTCTACCAACGTCAACCTTCAAAAAGCTAGTGTACAAGATCGGGATGCGAAGGCTTAAGGATGTGAATTGATGCTCTCATCAGGGGGAGTCAATGCGCGTTGCACTCTTTTTCCCTTGCAAGGTTTTGTCCCACTGGGTTTTCCTTGCGAGGTTTTTAACGAGGCAACCAAAAGGGTATTATTAGATATGTGTACTCTTTTTCCTTTTCTAGATTTTTTTTCCCATTGGGTTTTATTTTAGTTAAGGTTTTAATGAGGCACATTACTTATTGGGTAGACATTCAAGGGGAGTGTTAAGAATAGAATTCTATTTGGAGTGAATGTCTATAATTCTATTTGGAGTGAATGTCTATCTTGTGGAGAGTTTTACTTTGTGACTAAGTCATATTTCTCCTATAAATATAGGGGTCTTACCCCATTGTAAATCATCCCAAAATTCAATAAGAATTTCCTCTCTCTCTTTCTCTGTAATATTGCTCTTGTTCTTTTATTATTTCATAATATAATTTAATTTGTTCAATACCCTTTGCCATATTTTTGAGAGAATAAACAGTTTAACGGAATGATAAAAGAAAAGCAGACAGTACAAGTCTTATTACTTAATACTATAAGAAAGAAGAAGAGAAGAATATTGATTATTGGAATGAAAATTTTCAACGGCCGCCATCAATCACATGGCTAAATGGTTCTCTTTCATTTTATAATAAAAATCTTATAGTGTAATTTTTTTACCGTACAATAGCCAATAGTAATATTTTGTTGAGAAAACTTAACTATAAAAATTATAGTATTAGTTAAAAAATGGGGTCTCAAAAGCTGAGGGCCTAAAGCCTTTCCTTTAATGGCTTGACTCTCTAGTTGGCCTGATAATCTATTTTGATGTAAGCATTAGTGATTGATTTCATTATTCAAATTCATGATTTATAGATCATACGAAAATAATTTTACTATTGCTCGAGCTCAAACCTTGTACACATATATAAATTTGTTAATTATTATAGCTAACAATTTTTTGAACCTAATAAATCAAATGAACTGTGAAACTTAAAACTTAAAACCCGAAAGGCCCAAATTTTGGATTCACCACTCTATTTAATACTCCCTCCGGTCCAAAATAAGTGATTTTTTTGGCCTTTTTTTGTGGATCAAAATAAGTGATTTTTTCGGATTTCAAGAATGACTTAATGATGTTTTTACTACATTGTCCTTGGAGTAAATAGTGTTGGAATATATGTTAGAAGTGCTTATGTGAGATAGTAAGATTAAAATGGTCAATTCTATTACTAATTAATACTAAAAGGTGATTTTCTTAATATGCGTAAAAACATTCAAAAAATCACTTATTTTGGACCGGAGGGAACAGTATTAAGCAACTTCTTCTTTCCAATCGCATATCACATCACGACGATGCATGCCCAAATTTTCAACATCAAGACGTGTCTATTAAGACAACACGTAACTTCACTATATATGAGGAATATTGACGGGAAATAATTTAATATATCCACGTCCAATCATTTGAAATTCACATGCTTTACAGTTACTACAATAGGAGGAACCCGTCCAAATAATTGTTTTCTCCAAACAAAAGACGTGCCAATTTGATCGAAACAGACATGTTTATTACAACTCACAAGATTAACATGCAACAATGGCACTGACATGGATACATTCATCTTTAAGTAAATTTTTATTCTCGACTATTTTGATAAATAAGAAATAAAGCTACTAGCACCATAAGCAAGCATGATTCTTTTAGTCAAAGCGATTTCGTTGCTTTCTTGTATTCATCGGCAGAGGCGGATGTAAGTGTAACATATATGAGTTAACGGCAACTTAGTAGTTTTGGCCTAAACCCTATATGTTGTGAAATATCATTAGTTAACTAGCACACAATCACACACAAAGTAAATAGAGAAGAAAAATCAACACAAGAATTTAATGAGGTTCGGCTAAGCCTAATCCTTGGGATAAAAACAGAGAGAGTTTTCCACTATGAATGAGAACAAAAGCACAATACAACCTTTAGAATCTCCAACTACAACCCCTATATATAAAGCTCAAAATGTCACAAACATATATAAGAAAGGTTTTCCAATTTAACAAGGTCTATAGGTTTTCCTTTCCCAAATCTATTAGGACAATGAGTTTTCCTAAACCTATAGGGACTATGGATTTCCCAAAAATATAAGGAAATAATTCAAGCCACAAATAACAAATCTTCCCCTTGGATTGAATTTTCTTCATCAACAGGAACAACATCTCTCTACCTTTCCCTCAGCCCTCACAAGGGCTCTATTGAGTATTGCACATACCAATCAAGTCTACGCAATGCCTAAACTTGTTAGCTGGGACTACTTGGTCATCATATCAACTGGACTATTATCCGTAGACACTTTCTCCACTTTAACAACCCCCTTTGATATAATGTCTCGAATAAAGTGATGTCTACTTTAATATGCTTTGTTCACTCATGAAATATCTGATTCTTAGTAAGATGATGGCACTCTGACTATCATAAAAACCTTGTGTCTTCTTTTGAGCTAGTCCAAGATCACTTACCAAGCCTTGTAGCCAAATAGCCTCTTTAACTGCTTCCATAATTTCCATATACTCAGCTTCTGTGGTAGACAAATTAACGACAGACTGCAAAGTCTCCTTCCAACTGACGACACTATCTGAAAGATTAAAAACATAGCCGGTCAGAGATCTTCTCTTATCTAAGTCCCCTGCATAATCTAAATCTACATAGCCATCTAAGGATTCACTCAAATTGTCTTTGTAAAAAGTCAAGCCTACATCTGCAGTACCTTTCAAGTATCTCAAGATCCACTTCACTGCCTGCCAATGTTCTTTACCAGGACACGTCATGTATCTACTCACAACACTACAGCATGTGAAACTTCAGGGCGAGTGCAAACCATAGCATACATAATGCTACATACAACACTCGAATATGGAACACTAGACATATGTTCCATCTCCTTGTCTGTTTTTTGTGACATGTTTGTTGACAACTTGAATTGGGAAGCAAAAGGAATAGACAGGGATTTAGCACTTATCATATTAAATCTCTTGAGGACCTTCTCCATATAGGATCGTTGGAACAACATCATCTTTCCAACCCTTCTATCTCGAGTAATCTCCATTCTCAATATCTTCTTTGCAGCACCTAAATCCTTCATCTGAAACTCCTCACCTTGTTGCTTCTTCAATTGGGTAATATGTGACATGCTTTTAGTAGCAATAAGCATGCCATCCACATATAACAACAAAGATACGCTAGAACAGTCTTCAAACTTTTTGTAATACACACAACTATCATATGCACTTCAAGAAAATGCATTTTGAATCATGAATGTATCAAATCTTTTATACCACTGCCTAGGCGACTGTTTCAGGCCATATAAAGATTTCTTAAGCAAGCAAACATGATTTTTCTTATCCTGAGTAATGAATCCCTCCGGTTGACTTATATGAATCTGCGCATCCAACTCACCATGTAAGAATACAGTTTTCACATCTAACTGCTCTAGTACTAAGTCATGAAGAGCCGCCAAAGCTAGCAAGACCCTGATAGAGATATGTTTTACCACCGGAGAGAACACTTCATTATAATCTATCCCCTCCCTCTGTGTAAAACCTTTAGCTACTAATGTTTCCTTGTACCTTGATGCTTCAACCCCTGGATTGTCCTCTTTTCTTTTGAAAATCTATTTGCAGCCTAGAACCTTCTGTCCATTTGGCAATTGAGCAAGTTTCCACGTTTGATGCTTATGAAGAGACTCAATCTTTTCACTCATAGGACCAACCCATTGATCTACTTCTGGACTAGAAATAGCTTCCTCATAGCTATTAGGCTCAACCACATCAATGGTCTCTACAACAGATAAAGCAAATTCCACAATTAGCATATCCAAGAAAATTTCCATCAGCTACATTTGCAAACCTTTGTGGTGGATTAATCAATCTCTTCTCTCTACCTGTTGCAATGCTATAGGATTGTTGCGCAGGTACATCGACAATATCATCTTGATCAATATTTTGCACCTCTTCCACTTTCTCTACTTTAGAACTACTAGGTTGAGCTAGTGGAGATTCAATTTCTAGCTCTATGCGGTCACTGACACCATGATCTGTTTGTACTATTGCCTTCTTCCTCTGACTGTCCAGTGAGGCAGATTCATTGAATGTTACGTATCAACTAATAATTAGCCTTGGAGTCTTTTGATCTGTGCACCACAACCTATAACATTTTACTCCAGTTGTATACTTTCTAAATATACACTTTTTTGCCCTCGGCTCAAGTTTTCCATCCCTCACATGAGCATAAGCAGGACAACCAAATATCCTTAAATTTGAATAATCAGCAGGCGAAACAGACCATACCGCATAAGGAGTTTTGAACTTAATAGTTGTGGATGGAGATCTATTGACCAAACAACAAGTTGTATTGATCGCTTCAGCCCAAAAAACTTTTTTAACACGTGAGTGTGAAATCATGTTATGTGCCCTATCATAAAGCGTTCTATTCATACGTTCCACAACACCATTTTGTTGTGGTGTTCAGGCACAATTGCAGTGTCTCACTATGTCCTCTCTGCTGCAGAAATTATCGAACTCATAATTTCAAAATTCCAACCCATCGCCAGTTCGAATGCGCTTAACTTTTCTTTCTGTTTGCCTCTCAACCATCGTCTTCCATTTAACAAATGTCGAAAGTACCTCATCTTTTATTTTCAAAAAATACACCCACACCATCCTTGAGTAATCATCAATCAAAGTCATAATATACCTGGCACCACTCTTGGAGGGAACTCTGTTTGGACCCCATAAGTTAGAGCGTATATAATCTAACTTGTCACCGGTCTTGTGCTTGGCCTTCTTGATGAACTTTACCCTTGTCTGTTTGCCAAATACACAATTCTCACAAAAATTCAAAACTTGATTTTTGTACCCATTCAGTAAATTCTTCTTACTCAATAAAGATAATCTATTATGACTCATATGGCCAAGTTGCAAGTGCCACAACTGAGACTGATTCAGATCACTTTTCCCATAAGCTACAGTAGCTTCCCCTTCAACTATACTGGCCTAAAGATGATACAATTTAGAATGTAGTTTACCCTTTATGACCACCATGGAGCCTTTACACACTTTAAGTATTCCATTCTCAGAGTGAAATTTATACCCTTGATCATCCAAAGTCGAAAGAGAAATCAAATTTCTCTTTATCCAGGGAACATGCCAACACTTAATATTTATGATAATTCTGTCGAACATTCTCAATTGGATGTTACCAACCCCCTATACTGGTAATGGATTATCATTTCCCATATAGACAGTCTTACTAATTTATTTTTAAGTTGTAAATCAATTCGTATGTGGACACATGTGGAAAGTAGCACCAGAATCAAAAACCCAAGAATGTTGCCCATGACTAGAACTCACAACACAAACTTTTCCTGCATAGTCACTATCATCAGAATTATTGCCAGTGTCAACAATATTTGCCGAATTATCTATTTTCTACTTCCCACTTTTCTCCTTCAGCTTAGGACAATCTCTCTTGTAGTGACATTGCTCCCATACTCATAACAGTGTTGCTTCCTTGCTCTTGACTTTGATCTTGCGATTGACTTTTTCCTGTTAAAGTCATTTTGTTGTGTTCTTCCTCTAATCACAAGACCCTCGCCCTCAATTATGTTGTCTGGAAAGCTCTTTTTCAACTCTTTATATTTTAGTGCATTACTAACATCTTCTAGTGAAACGTTGTCTTTTCCGTATAGTAGTGTATCTGCAAAAGTATCATAAGACTGTGGTAAATAAAATAACACAATCAAGGCATGATCCTCACTCTCAATTTTGATATCCCCATTCTTCAGGTCCATTATAATTGAACTAAACTCATCAATATGAGTTTTAACAGGTGTACCTTCGTTCATACGAAGATTATATAAATTCTCTTTCAGGTAGAGGCGGTTTGTCAGAATTTCTTAGAATATAGATCTTCCAGCTTCTTCCATGCTATTGCCACACAATTTTGCTTTGGTAGCCCATGACACAAGACATGAACCAAGAAAGTGTGTCATACATGAGGTGCTCTTTGTATCCACTAGAAAACCTACATAATCTGCATCAGCATATCCAACTAAATTGAAATTACTACCTTTAGGATACAAACACAAATCAGTGGTGCCTTTAAAATATCTAAGTATCCTCCTGACAGTAGTCAGGTGAGACTCTTTTGGATTTTATAGAAAACGAGCACAAAGCCCTACACTGAAAACAATGTCAGGTCTGCTAGCAGTGAGATACAAGAGTGAACCAATCATACCCCTATACAACTTTTGATCAACTGATAAACCAGGTTTATCAACATCTAATTTAATGGTTGTTGCAATTGGTGTGTCTATTTCTTTAGATTCCTCCATTTTAAACCTTTTGATTAGGCTTTTTTTATAATTCTGTTGATGGATCATGGTTCCATTTGGACTTTGTTTTATCTCTAAGCCTAAGAAGAAATTTAGCTCACCCATCATGCTCATTTCAAACTCATTCCCCATTAATTTTGCAAAGTCCTTACTTAGCTTATCAGTGGTGGCCCCAAAGATTATGTCATCAACATATATTTGTACAACAAGGAGTCCTTACCTTTTTCCCTTAAGAATAAGGTACTATCAATTTCACCTCTTTTGTAACCATTCTCCAGCAAGAATTTTGGCAGTCGTTCATACTATGCTCTTGGGGTCTGCTTGAGTCCATAGAAAGCCTTTTCTAACTTGTACACATGCTCAGGATATTCCTTGCTCTCAAACCCTGGAGGTTGTTTCACAAACACTTCTTCTTTTAGGTAGCCATTTAGGAAGGCACTTTTGACATCCATATAATGAAGAGTAAATTACATATGTGCTGCAAAGGCTATGAGGATTCTGATTGCCTCTAGTCTTTCAACTAGAGCAAAAGTCCCATCATAGTCTATGCCATCCTCCTGGCTATAACCTTGGACCACCAATCTTGCCTTGTTTCTTGTAACTGTTCCATCTTCATCAAGTTTGGTCCTGAAGAACCATTTTGTACCAATGACTGATCTGTCCTTGGGTCTTGGTACTAGATACCAAACTTGACTTCTTTCAAACTGGTTAAGTTCATCCTACATTGAATTCACCCAATCTGCATCTTGCAAAGCCTCAACAACATTTTTAGGTTCAATAATAGATAGAAAAGCATCAAAAGCACACAGATTCTTTAATTGTGATCTAGTTTTAAGTCCAGATGTTGGATCAGTGAGAATGTACTCAATGGGATGAGAACTGTGATACTTTTGGGGTTTCACAACCAACTGGCTTCTACTAGATTTTTCTTCCATTTGGTGAGGAACAGGATCATGAAGAGGTTCCTTCGAGGAATTTGTTTCAATTCCTCTTTGATTAGTTCCCCCTGTCAGGTTGCCCTGTATGAAAGAACATATTCCATCACTTGTTCCTTCTGTTGATGCCACTTTGACCTGAGCTGATGCTTTAGTCAAGTCTTTTACCAATATAATGGCTTCATCTTCATGTTCGTGTCTCTCAGAAAGAATGTTAGTTTCATCAAATACTACATTTACATTTTCTTATACACACAAAGTTCTTTTGTTAAACACTTTATATACTTTGCTATGTGAAGAATATCCCAAGAATACTCCCTCATCACTTTTGGGATCAAACTTTCCTAGGGAGTCTTTTATATTATTGTGCACATAGCACTTACAACCAAATGCCCTAAGATAGGATATGTTTGGTTTTCTCCCTTTAAGTAACTCATAGGGAGTCTTCTCTACCAGAGTTCTAGTCATGCATCTACTGATTATGTAACAAGTAGTATTTACAGCCTCTGCCCAGAACTGTGAGGCAATTTACTAGAAAGCAACATGGTTCTAGCCATATCCTCAAGAGTTTTATTCTTTCTTTCAACTACTCCATTTTGTTAAGGGGTCCTAGGGGCAGAGAAATTATAATCTATACCCTTTTCATCATAGAATTAAGCAAAATTGGAATTTAAAATTCAGTTCCATGATCAGACATAATGGATGCAAGTTGATTTCCTAATTATTTTTGAGTTTTTCTAACAAATGCAGAAAACACATCAAATGCTTCATATTTGGAGGTTAGAAATAGAACCCGGGTAAATCTAGAATAATCATCAACTAGCACCGTCATATTTCTTTCCACCTCTACTCAGGGTTTTCATTGGACCACATAGATCCATATGGACCAGTTCCAACGACTTGGTTGTACTTACCATTTTCTTGCTTTTGAAGGATGATCTTACCTGCTTCTCTTTGCACATGCCTCACAATCTTTGTCTTCCTTAAACTTGATATCAGGTATCCCTATCACTAAGTCTTTAGAGATTAATTTGTTAAGCTGATTTAGACTTGCGTGACAGTCTTTTATTCCACATGAGGGGATCACTAACCAACACACTTAAAAAAATGAGTTCATTTTCTAAAGTGTAGACAAATATAAAATGTAAACATTGTTAACTCTTTTTCCCTGCAAAACAATCTTGTCAGTAGTAAGGTTAATCACAAAGTTGGTGGAGGTAAAAGCCACAAGGTTACCTCTGTCACACAGTTGTGACACACTTATTAGGCTATATTTCAAGTCATCTATCAAGTAGACATTCTCTATGGAATGAGAATTTGTCTTTCCTACCTTTCCAACCCCCATTATTTCACCTTTCTTCCATTACCAATGGATATATTACCTCATTTAAAGTTCTCAGGTGAAAGGAATTGGTCCTTGTTCCCAATCATATGTTTTGAGCAACCACTATCCATATACCATATTTGGCTGCATCCTTTCACTTGGACCTACAAGAGAAATTAGGGGTTAGTCTTAGAAACCTAAACTAGTTTGGGTCCCTTTTTATAGGCAAAAGGATGAATCAAATTCCTTATTGCCCATCCAGGCAACATACTTTTCTCTTGAACAAAGGCTTTGTTCTTTTGACAGACCTTTACTTTTGCATTACATTCATTTTTGTAATGGCCAGTCTTGCCATAGTGTGTGCATATTTTATTCTCAGGAAGTGTGAGGTATTTGCTTTTAGGGTCCCACTTTGGTGCTTGAGTCCCATAACCAAGTCCTCTTTTATTGCTACTGTGATTCTCTTGCAACCAAGAGAATGCATCAGAGGCCTTGTTCTATTTGCAAGTTCTGTCTAATTCATGTTTCACCTTTCTTAGATCTACTTTTAGGACTTTAATTAGTTCATCCTTTTTATACAATTCATCCTTCATTTTTCCTAGGTTTTCCTCTAGAGTAAGATATGTGTGATCAGCTTTCTTCTTTCCAGTTCCTAGTTTTAATTTTAATTCATACCTAAGTTCTAGGACACTGTTATCAAGTTCAAGAACCTGGTTCTTCAACTCAGCATTTATGGTATCACTCTCCTTAGCCCTAGACTCTAGACTTTTGCATTTTGCTTTAGGATCACACATTCCCTAGACAGAACTTCCTTCTCATTGTTAATTATCTCAGACTCATCAATGAAGTCTAGTAATAGCTAAGCCAACCTTTCTTTAGACAAAAATTTAATCTTATCTTTGAGATGAAGAATACTTACCTCTTGTTCATCATTTGATTCTCCTATGGCCATCAGTGCTTGCTCTTCTTCAGCTTCATCCTCTGAGTCTTCATCTGAGGTTTCTCCCCAAGCAGCAATCATAGCCTTGGTTGAACCTTTGGTCTTTTTTGGTTGAACATGTTCCTTCGTTTAGCCCTTTCTTTCTTCCACTCAATTTCCCATTGATGATCCAATCAGTCTTACCACACTTGTAGCAACCCTCATTGGTCTGTTTCTCAGGAGCTCTTGTCTTGTTAAAGGTTGCACCTCTTGAAGAACCCTTTCCTCTCATCATGTACTTTTTGAAATCTCTAGTGATTATAGCCATCTCATCATCTTCCAAATCTAAACCTTCAGCAATTTTAAGAGCTAAGTTTCTTTCCTTCTTGGGTGTATCCATCTTTGTGGTTTGCCTTCTCATTTCATAAGCAGTAATATTTCCAATCAATTCATCCAGTATAAGAGTAGCAATTTTCTTGGATTCCTAAAAGGAAGTGATTTTACTTTCCCATGTGACTGACAGAACCCTTGTCAGAATTTTCTCAACCTTGTCTTCTTCAAGGATAATCCTTCCAAGAGATTTAAGTTCATTTGTCAGTGTGGTGAACCTAGTATACATTTCTTGAATTGTTTTTCCTTCCTTTATAGTAAAATTCTCATATTGAGAACACAACAGTGTTCCTCTGGACCTCTTCACTTGAGGTGTTCCTTCATGAGCCACTTGCAAGGTGTCCCAAATTTCCTTAGCAGTGGAAAAACTTTGAATTCTGCTGTACTCATCATGACCTAATCCACACACAAGCCATTTCTTGGGTTTAGCATTTTTTCTCCCACTTCCTTATGTATTCAGCACTGCAGTCAACCCTTGTGTTTGGCACATCAACTCCTTCAACATTCTTCTTTGTGGTTGCTAGGGGACCATCAGTGACTATATCCCAGAGTTTATAATCTTCCCCTATGATGTGATCTCTCATCCTGTTCTTCCACCAAGAATAGTGGAGTCCTAGCAGTGGACTGCCCTTCCCATTAAAAAGTGGAGTCCTAGCAGTGGACTGCCCTTCCCAATTCCCAGGTGGTGCACTCATGTTGATCTTCTCCTAAGGTGTTGGAATCTTCAAGAATAACCCGCTCTGATACCAATTGATGTTCAAACGTCAATACCACACAAGAGGGGGAGTAATTTGTGTGGTACCCAATTTTTGTTGTAGAAGAACCTGGTTCTTCTAGGTGTACTTAATACTACTATTTGCAAAATTAAGAGTATATAAAATAAAGAACACGTAGATTTTTACATGGAAAACACCTGGCTCAAAAGGTATAAAAAATCACGACCTACTACTCGGTAGGATTTTTTCAAACTTCCACTAAAATCACTGAGCCAAAACGCATTTACAAATTTTTTTGTAAACCTAAGGATTAAACTCTAATCTCAGTGTGGCACACAGCCTCAACTGTTGCGACACCTTCAAGTTAACTCCTACTTGAATACTCAAAGTACCTAATACAATTGCTTCTATGAAAGCTGGAAAGCTACAACTTTAAAATACCTACTACAATTGAACTAAAATAAATCAAACATAATGGAATTGGTTCTTCTATCTTGTCCAAGTAGCTTCAGGAATGCACACTTAAATCTCACATAAATGCTTGCAAAATTACCTTGCTCTTTTGCTCTCAATTTAGTTTAACTTTTGCGTTTTTGCAATACATGTAAAAGAGAACAATCACTGTTATTTAATGAGTTGGTCATCAGAGTTTGATCGAGACTCAATTGTTAATCTTCCATCGAAGTTGAGTCCTTGAACAATATAAACTTCAACCCTATCCTTTATCTGGATTGTATCCTCTTCCCTTGAGAAGATTTTCTCTCCTCGTCCAATATGCAATCTTTTCGATTAGTTCAGGAGATATTGTTGCTTGATCATTGAGACTTATCTCCTTCACGTATATCTCACATGTCTAGGTTGATAAATAAATGACTAAGTTCATTTGTCATTCTTCAAAACTTCACCTGAACTTAGGCCAACAGTAGTGAAAATTAGATTTTTAACAAGCTTAAATATGTGGGTTTAAATTTCAAATTTGATTTTGTGAGAAATTTGGAGTGAGGTGTCATTTAGACTTGTTAGAAATAGTATAAAAACATTTAATGGAGATTTGAACTGGTTTTGAACAAGAATTGCAACTGAAAATCGTAAAAGAAGTTCGTCTACAGACGCTTATATAAAGGTGTGTAAAAGTGCATTATAGTGTATAAGGTGTGTTTCTACACTCATATACACTATTATACAAGATTATACATAATTATACAAAAAACTGACTTCGTCTTCTTCGTTACGTTTTTTCCGAAATTTAACTCAAATCTTGCTCAAATCTACTCCAAATCACTTCAAATTTAAATTTTGAACTCCTTTTGATATTTTCAATCAATTGGAACAACATCCAATCCAAACAACTAACAAATTAAAAAAAAATATTTTCAAAACCAAAGGTTTGAGTGGTCTTCAATGATGAACTTCTACTCTTCAATATCTTACATTGCAAGTAGGTGACACAAGAGGAGAATCGGAAAATACATGACCCCTTGAAGCATATGTTGAAGATGCGAGAATAAGAGAGAGTAAACTCAATGATTCTGAGAACAAAGAATTAACTCTATAGCTTTTAGAAGCAATGGTTGTAAGTACACAAATTTTGAATTTGCAAGTGCTTTCAAAATATGTACAATATAGGCCAAGTGAGGTAAAACTTAAAAAGCATGGGCCATTTTTTATTATAGTGTGAAGTCATGTGTATTTTCTTGTAATTCTTTCGGGGATAAAAGTCCTATCTAATACTTTCTATTGTCTCGTTTTATTAGTCGTACTTAGTAAAATTATCAAGAAAATAGTGGGAAAAAGTTACGTAGTTGTTTAATATTTGTTGAGAAACATGTGGGATTACCTTCTTAACTTTTTGCACTATACAATGACCTAATTAGAATAAAGTTATACGAATCCTGTTAGACGAAAACCTTCTATTTAAGTGAGAATGATAGAGGGGCGGTCTTATTGTTCATCAATTTTTAAACCATGGGCTAATGGCTCTACGAGATTTCTCGGTTATAAAAAAACAGAATTAAATAAAAAATAATAAAGTAAATCTCATGAAGTTCAAATTATACAGTCACATAATTCGGACAACCAAAAAGAAAAAGATGGGACAATCGTTTACGAGAAAGGCGAGAAGAAGAAAGGAAGTCACAATCTTAACGTAAACAGATGCTCACCTAACCGCATTAATTAAAAATAGCTAATGGATGTATAATACATACATAATCTATGTAAAATATGTGTATAATAATACTTAATCCATATATAATCTATGTATACCGGCTAAATAAAGTAAATAATCCGGTAAACTATTTGTGTAAAGTAAAGATCCCATCTTTTTATTTGCTCACACTAGATGGCAAAGTTATTTCTTGGCGTTTCAACATAAACTACGATGAGCATAAGGAAGCAGAGTAGAACGAACTTCTGTTAGTAACTATGTCATAAACAGGGTTTAATACCATCCATCTTAATTCTAGACGAATAGACATGTATTTATTTTTCATAAAGGCTTGGACTATACTTATCTACATGCCACAAATGTAGCATTCAAAACCTTATTGAGAAAAAAATCCAATCATAATTGGTTTGGTATTTGTATTGGGAAAAAAGTATAAAAGATGAGTGGGATAGTCGAGGAGCTCCTAAGCTAGTCCAGATACTACTGTTATAAGCAAGAACATAAACAAAAAATAAATGTAAAATGTACTTCAGACAGTCCAGATATGCAAAGATTATTACTGATCCTGCTGCCATTGGTAAAGTACAGTCAAGATCAAGTAAAAGTAGTCAAGAAATATAGAAGAAACATAAAATCCAGTCGTATGTTCTATATATACATTTTTATGGATTTTTCATAACTTCTAAGGAGCCTTAAAGTGCCCAAAAAAAAGGCATTTTGACCCGCGGGGTATACTAGTGTGGCAGAAGAATCACAGCATACTTGTTTATGAGAACAGTTATAATCCTGTTGACCGTCTTAGACCATGCGTCTTCCTTAAACTGAAATATTTGACCAGTAAACAAAGTATTATTCAACAACTTGGCTACTCAGAGAAGTTCACCTTCCAACCCAAGGTATAGGAAAATGTAAAAAAGAGAGAGTAAAGGGTCTTGGACAGAGGTCGTCGTTGCAATCCAACCGTAAATTGCAACAAAGCACCTGCAGAAGCAAACAAGTAATAAACCTCACGGACTAGAAAAGCAGGGAAAACCCACTACTACTACTACAACCAGGCAACGATAGAAAAGAAAACAATTATTTTCATGTTACAACAAATAAATGTATATGCGGAAAAAAAACCTCGATTCCCCACCCTTTTTTTCCTTTCAAGTACAGAAAAACTATGTTGCTCGGACTCTCCGAAAATGTGGCCGGATATGTGTCGGATCCTCCAAAAGTAGTGCAATTTTGAAGGATCCGACACGGGTGCGGCTACATTTTGGAGAGTCTGCGCAACATAGCAGAAAAACAAGAAATGCCTTGAAACTGTTTTTCTTAGCTGACCCCCCCCCCCCACACACACACACCCGGGGCCATCTTTTTGTTTTTTTTTTTTTTTGAGAAATCACCCATTCCCCACTCTTGAACTGGAAGATACCAGACAAATTGGTAATGATGCTGTGATCTCTCAATGATTGTCCCCTTGATAACAATATGTACAACTATGATTAAAGTGAATGGGAAGCTAGTGACCGTAGTTCATAAACAGATCAGCAGAAGAGCTCTATTTAGAACACATCACTCATCAACTAATATAATGTCTGATACAGTTGTGCTGCTCTTTACTACTTAGTTTCCTCACCAAAGAAGCTTTACATTGATGACCCTCAAAATCATCTAATGCAACACCTAACGTGTTCCTCTTCGAGCCCCCATCCACACACAAATACAAACCAAAGAAGAAGGTCCATAATCCATTTCCCCTTTTAATACTTTTTGCTGTTATACGGCTTTTATATGTTCTTTGTGATTATGTTTCAGATGATCCCCTAGTAGTTATTGAATTGCTGAACACTAGAAACTGCATATTGAATCAGCAATGTACCTGTACACAATATAAACCAGCAAAAAAACTTTCTCAGCTGCCAAGGAGAACTCTCTTTGGGTCAAGCTGGCCACTGCAATAACTTGATGGAACAGCAGAAAGTTCCTGCCTTCCTCTCCACTCTTCACCAGGTTTCAAAGTGATAGGTTTTTCAACTGCCGCAGCCTCAACACACAGCATGTGCTTGTACTCTTCATCTCCAAAATCAGCCATGGCCTTTGCTTTCTTGTCCCAAGGGTTCCACACAACTGGGAAGAAGAAATTACAGAAAGAAGTTACTTTCCATTACGAAAAGACAAACTACAGTGAAAAGTTTAAAATGCTGGTTACTCCACTTCACACGTTCTACAAATGTTGAGTTTCTACATGGCAGAGCATTTTTTTTCTTTTTTTTTGAGAAGGAACATGTCCGAACAATTTTGTCAAGATATACTTAAGAATGGCATGGGAGGAAAATAGTTCCGAGAAGATCAAGCTCGTATCCATATGAAGCACGAAATAGTGACTTTCACGAAGACTGACATGGGTGAAAATGTACTCCTAGATAATTGAGTTTGCTAACCCATAAGAAGCACAAAACAATGACTTTCCCTTGTTGCCACCAGGAAAATATGCATATATTTGGTTCCTATCCCAGGAGAATCAGCAATCAGTAAACCAATTTACTCTTTACATAGATGAAACTCATTGCCCACAGGAAAGCTCTAAAGATTGTCAATTACCTGCATCCGGTAACCCATCCTTACGGAGCACAAATGTTCGTTTCTTTTCGTGATCCAGGATCGCAATTTTTGTGGGAGTACTGAGATATATTTTATCCACCTAATGAACACGGCAGAAACATCATAAGAAACAAATGATATGTGCCTAGCAATGCAAGGAAATAGTCGAAGCATCAAATGATAAGATGTTTACTTCAGACTCAAAGGTAATTGCATCGCCTTGCTCTGTGAATCTCTCCTTATTCTCAAGATAATCAAGTGTCTCTAGCCCCTCAACACGGACTTCACTGTTAAAAGAAAAGGAGAAATGATGTGAAGAGCTCAAAGATCAACCCCAGGATAATACAGTCTTAGAAATGCTTTTATCCTTTAACTAGCAGGTCAATAAATTAGGAACAGTATTTAGACTCCTCCCCAGGTTAACAAAACTCAATGGACCTCTTCTCTAGTTTAAAAGTGCCTATGACATCCCTGAAAGGTAAAAGCGACTAGCACCCCCAACCCCCCCCCCCCTTCCCCTTTTCAGATCATGAATTGAATTTAAAACTAATAACTTAAAGAGGAAAGATGAGGAAGCAGAAACAAGCCTAAGAGTTTCTGTTCTTTATTCTTAATGTTTAATGATTAAAAAAAAAAGAGGCTACGTAATAGCAAGAGAGACCAGATGGCAGTTGAGAGAAAAGAAGAGCAAGGGGAGCTGAAGCTTCTTCCTTTTTTTCACCTGAGCTCTATGCTTGCTCTTTAAGATAAGTAAAATTAATTCACAAGGTCGGAAAAATATTCTGTACAAGATTTATGCATAAATAGAGAATTCCAAACATAAATCTCTACAAAGAGAGTGAACGGACTACACCATAAGAGGAAGGGAATTTAGCCTGCTTCTTGTACTTGGTTCGGAGGAGGCGCATAACCAGTAATTGAGGCGTAGAGACAGAGACAGTAGTGTCAATAATAAAAGCCATTGATTCATAGCTTAAACTGATTGAGGGATGTAAAGCAAGGGATTATTGCTTCCTGAGTGATGTGAAGCGCATGTGCTGGTAAAGTACAAAGAGAAACCTATATGGCACTGATTTAGTTGTGAAACAAGGATTCACCATTGACAGAAGGACGCTTAGGTAGCTAAAAGTCAATACCCAACGCCCAAGTGAAGTAATCAAAGACATGAATTGGACGCCAAAAAGAAACAACTGCTTCTTTGCTTCTCGCTTAAGAAGGTAAAAGCGGAAACTTTATTCAAAACAAAGATGCAAAAATAAACAAAGAAAGGAAGGGTGAAAAAGGACATTATGTTATTGAGTACTGAGACTCCTTTGCATACTTCAATATTCTCTTTATCGTCCTTGTCTTCTTCTTGAGTTTGTAATGCCTCTTCTTCTACTATTTATGTTTCTTTAATTCTTCTTTTTTTTTCTTCTTTAAGCAATAACTTTTTCTTTTTTCTTCTAGTATGCAAATCCATTTCTTCCGGTCTGCAAATATCTGCCAAAGACAAAGTCTATTTGTCTATGGTCATCTCCACTAATAAATGTTATCAAGTGTGCCTGCTCTTCTTAAAATGTGTTAGCTAAAATTAACTGATAAGCTAAATCGAACTTTTAAATATCCTTACCCTATTCCTAGTACCATATCCCTCATGTTCTTCGACGCCATCACTATATCCACACACGTTCATTCAGATCTACCAATAAAGATCTAACGGTCATTAGGTAATTCTTGTAGCTTTTGAAAATTATGCACTTCATCTGGAAGAACCATGCTTTTAGCTTCTTGCTTCTCCGTTAGAGCCCAGTAATCTTCTCATTTTTTTTTTTTTTGCACTTTCCACTTTTAAAAACACTAGAAGATGATACAGGGAGGGGCATGCATTTTAAGAGATAATCTGCAGAACTTCTGAATGGACCAAATGAGTGATATACTACGCTAATTTTTCAAAGGGAGCCTCTTTGAGTATGACTGTATTGCAAGTAAATCATTGACAGATCCAACGAGTTGATGGCCATGTATGGTCTCTATGCACCTACACTCCAAAGTTTGTCTCTAAGCTTCTACTTAACTCACTTCATCTACTTCATCTATCAAGCTAGGATAGAAATTGTACTACATATGCTTTTGTCCATTAGGGAAGAGAACAAAATAATAGAACAAAGAGCGGAAGATCGTCATTTTTGTTAATGAGAAGTTCTGGAGAAGGAATGACAAGTTTGACTCACTCAATATAGTGGGTATCCTTGAGATTGCTAACCTTTCCATGAGCCAGCAGGTGGTATGAAGGAATTTATTTTTCTGATGAAAAGGTAAAGAAAAGTACTAGTAGTATTTACGGATTGAGGTACTGTGTAAAGTAATAATGCAGATATTGAGATCAATTCCAACTTGTGTTTGTTTCATGATATTATGGGACCGGAGGTGCATTGAGGGTAAAGCTACACCTGTTATATGTTGAAGTATAGATGCTTAATTCAGTTAGCTCTCTTGACATATGAATATATTGAAAAAATAACAATAGAAACCATTAGCTCGTTTCAACAATAATCTGTTATATATGGGGGCAAACCTTTTTTGTTAATCCTACACTGACTTGATTCATCTCTATATTATATATAAAATCCTTATTTACTCCTAAAAAGCATATAATATTCACATTTACCTACAGCAACCAAAATTAGTGCGAGCGATAATAATTATTATACAACGACATTTCGCGCAATCACTCCTCAGACGTTCTGTCCCCTTTGCAACCCCAACATAAGTGAAGGTGATAGAAAAAGATACCTCAAATTAGTAAATCTACCCATATCATGTTTTCCCTCATAAAAATAATCCCATAGTTATTCCCGCTGAACTTTTTCATTACCAAGCACGAGTTTTCATGGAAATACAAAGTCAACACTAGTTACCATGGTAATATATCAGTCACTTTACCTGCATTTAAGTTTGTGAATTTTTTCAGAATCTGAAAGGGAACAAGTCTTAGGAGGAAAAACAAAGAAGAAAATATAAACCACATTGGTAGACATACCTGATGTCTGAAACAGAGAAATAGGTGTGATACGCAAATGTAAATGAGAAAGGCTTTCCATCAGTGTTGGTGTTTCTAATTCGAGACGTCAACATCAAATCTCCACCGGGACTTAAAGCTACCCGCAGCCGGAACTCAAAACTAAAAATGATTATTGATCCATGTAAGGAGAGAGAAGTAACCAAGAAGCCTAATAACAGACTAATATGTATATTGACAGTATATATCCATGCCTGTGAGGCCAGATCTTCAAGTCATCCTCAGAGGGTTTCAGAATCAAGTCAACAAAAGCCCTTGAAGAAGTAGCTGCTGGAAATGGAGGAGGGTCTTTGTCAATGCTCCAAAACCTGTTTCGGGCAAATCCATGCGGCTCAAGAGAGCCACGATTTGCAAACTTTGCAAAGAGAAAGCAGCATATTTTGTTACCAAAATGAGCAACAAACAGGAAAGCCAAGAAGATGCTTCAAAATCAAATACCTGTGGAAAACATATAGGAATACCACCACGAATTGCTTTCGGAGGCTTGAAAATGGCCTGCAAAGTTGTAGTAGATTAAAAGTAATGCAATTATAAACCTATATCGTTATATTCATCCAATTATACCAATTAAAAAAGCTCATGCCCAACTAAATTGTTACATGACAGTTTACTAGGTGAAGTCTGTGGCAGGACATGGTTCTATAGCCAGCATTAAAGGAATCAAGAAGAAAGTTCAAATTGTGCTTCATAACAAAGATTTACGTCTTCTTGCGCCTCTTTTAGTTAGGTAAATAGAAAACTTGTACTAGAATGGGCACCAAGGATATGCTACCCCAAGTAAAGGGGTTATACAAACGAAACAAAAGAAGGCATTTCAAATTTCACACAACCCCCATTTCATTCAAAAATCAAGACAATTTGACATGACTTAATGTCCATAACAAAGTCCACTATAATCAGAAATTTATCAGCAACACAATCTATTGAAGACAGGTGAGGTATCCAATATAGGTGTAGATATGGAAGTCGGATGTCATCAGCAAAATTATAAGATCCAGGGATACAGTCAGGAGTGCAGGTACTGGTGCTAAGATATGAGTAATAACTGTATAGTGTGTAATATAAAAGTATTTAACTGAAAATTCATTGGACTAACCCAACTATAAATAAATTCTTTTATTCCATAAGGATATCTCATACAGTAGCAGCAAATTCTAATATATTTATGTGAATGACAAAGATACCTTATGTGGATAAATCTATGTATTACACATAAAGAAAACAATTCCTCCCCGGGCAAAACCTGGTCCATCAACTTGTCTTGCTGCGACAGAGTGCCACTTTTCAATCCCCAAAGGGCAGTAACTTTACTTAGATAGGGCTTGACTGCTTTACCTTCAAATTTATTAGGTCCAAACAAAAGTGCTTCACAAACTACGGATAATATGGGCTAATCCGATCCATTGTAGGTTTACCAACATAAGAATAGCTCTCACAACTGCCAAAGCTTACCACCTTAAGGATATAACTAAAAAGGATCATCGTGTGTGCGTATGTATAAATATGTATGTATGGGTGTATACATATACATACGTATAAACAGATCTCATCACTACCTAAGCGTACAGCCTTGAAGATTTAAGAGAGAAGGATTATTATTTTTTTGTGTGTGTATAAGTACATATCTATGTACATAAATACATGCATATATATGATACAAACACAAAACCTAACAAATCGGAGAAAAATGTAACTAAGGAAATCGAAACAATAAATTCAACCAAGATAAATTTCATGGTCATGGTTTCAGCCTCTGCACCCCAGGTGAGTTGACAACCTGATGCATATCCCACACCACAACCAATTTGCATTGGATTGACACAGGTGCACGGCAAGAGATTTTGGAGGTTCCAAGGAACATAGAAGCAATATGTATAGTGATTTTCCCAATGAATAGACAACTGTTTATGTTCCCTAATCTGCTAACGCACATGCCCTCTTTAAAATCTCCCAAACCATTCAGAGGGGAAAGGACTTGTATAAACAGAATAAACTTGTTAATGTTTCCACTAAGGTTGAAGAAGCAATACAACCTCCAGATTTGAAAACACTTTTACTCCTGCAGGCTGCAGGTAACTAACTACTAAGTATTGTTTTAGGTCTCAGTAGCAATTGATCTTTTCAGCATGTTCAACCAACACGAGCTAAATGTTTTGGCACTCATAGAACCATGTGTTGGATAGTCCGCCCAAATTATAGGTCAAAGGTGGTCATCAAAGTGAGAAAACTCTTCAACTCACTCAATGGGAAGAGGATGAAAAATTTCTCTGTAACAATATATTCCAGAAATTCTTGTAATTAGCTTTCCCTCCACCAACCAAAACCTTGCCTTAGAAATTGACCCATAAGTATTTCAAAAGTAGCAGTCAGAATACATAGGAAACTAACAGAAAGTCATTTTTGTAATAGCTGTTTGACAGAATATTCCATCAAGAAGGTACAACATGAAAAATACCTTACTACTAACGAAGAGCAATTCCTCTCCGTGATCATTCTTCCAAGATGTCACCTGACCGCCATAGAGATACACCTGCAAAGGAGGACACTTAAGAAGGGATGTTGATAACTAATCTAAAATGCTAAAAGCATATAAAAGAGTGCAGAAAAATTATAATGACACATTGAACACAAAAGAGCTTTATGAAAACTTCAAAAATTTGCATATTGTAAACAGGAAAAAAAAAAAACAATCCTCCACCCAAAGAAAAGGTTGCTTGAGATTCTCCCAGAAGGAAAACCTGATAATGAGAATTCATTCAAAACAGAAGACATAGGTCTCTGTACACCAAGTCAGTAATAAAAAATGGAGGAAAGTCAGGCGAAGTCTTGCAACGCCATTCACCAGCTTAACATATAAGAGTATATATATACCTTCCCTGACTACTCTTCACAAACTTATGCAGAGTCAATAATAACTACAAATGTAAGAATAGGCACAAGGAGCAAGGCTGTTGCTCAATGAAACCTGAAAGTGCGAAGCATATCTTGGGGTACACAATCTGTTTCACTACACTTTCGCTCTCCTAGAGATTTGAGAGGTTTAATCCTCTTGGTTTTGATTTGAAAGTACATCCAACAATACAACAACCACCCAGTATAATCCCACAAGTGGGTTCTGGAAAAAATATTTTCATTCAAGTTCCAATAAAGACAAACTGCTTAATCATCATAAGCTCAAACGCAATAGTAAACCTCTTGAAAACGGCAGCCACTCCAACTGGCTGGAAAAGGGGATATCATACAACAACAACAACAACCCAGTAAAATCCAAGAAAAAGGGATATTATATTAAGTGTAATGCATTCTTTATGGGTTTCTACCGATGCATGCACTTTCAGAAACGGAAGGTTTTATGTTCATCTCAAACCAATTCAACATAACAAGCCCAATATGTGAGTTTCTCCAGTGTATACACAAACAAACACAAGCAAAAACTAAAGCAATGCCAAATAAACCATATTAGCATTTCAAACAACGACAATCAATATTCTACTGAATTGCTACACAGATTCAGATCCTCGCCCTAATGGTCCCATTCCCAACCCTATATTTTAAAAAGCAAAACCATATCTATCTATACCAAAACATCACATAAATTTAAAGATAAACCATTCCACAAATCAAAAAAAAAAAAAGGGGGGGGGGGGGGGGACCCAATAAAAACTAACAAACATACCCACTAAATCTACACGAAAACCACTAAGATTCAAGAAATCAAAACATTTATTCCTTAAACAAAAAAATCTCAATTACACATAAAACCAGTAAAATTCAAGAAATAACAAATTTTCAAAAATAACACAGAAACCAAATTACACGAAGAAAGAAAATGGAAAGATCTCCCACAAAATCCACATATTACCCATTGAACATCAAGAGATCAAAAAGAAATTCTATACATAAAACCACTAAACTTCAAGAAATCATAAATTTTTTAAAAATAACCCAGAAACCCAATTACACGGAGCAAGAAAAAATAAAAGATCTCTCCAAATATCAAAACCATCACCCCCTAAACTTCAAAAAACCAAAAAAAAAATGACAATAGAAAGCTAACAAAGATACCCCACAAAAACCACTAAGATTCAAGAAATTAAACATGTATTTCTTATAACAACAAAAATTCCCCACAAAATCTACACAAAAAACAAGTAACAACCCACTAAATCATAAGATAATTCAGAATGACCCAGAAAGAAAAAGAAAAGATCTCTCGCAAAATCTACACATTACCCAATAAAAAACGAAAATGACATTTTAGAAAAAGGCGATGTACCTCGGCAGAACTGCCGCGAACCTCCCGGAGAAGGACCTTTTCGAGGCCATTGACGCCTTTCGTTAACTCCACTAATGGCTGTTTCTCGCTACTAGTAGAAGACGTCATCCCCTAAATGCCTTTATCCAATTCCACAACCCCTTCTAGTTCTGGATCAAATACAATATAGTACCTTTTTTCTCTTTCCCTTGTTATGTTTATTTATTTATTTATTATTCTAGTCTATTTCCATCAAAAACTTTTTCAGTTTCTGCTACTGTTAGATACCAAATTTCTTTTCTTCTTCTTTTCGTTTAAGACAACCCCACCTCTCAAACACACACACTCTTCAAACTTTATTATCATTGGAAGGGGGTGTGTCTCTTTTGATTGAGGGTGGTGGGGCCCTGATACGGTGAGAATCTTCTTTTCTTTGATTTTTACTACTCCACCTATTATGTAAATAGAATCAAATATTTCTATAACTAAAATGTTTTAGTTGTCAAATATTATTATAAAGGACATATATTATAATATAATATAATATTTAATTTTTATAGTAAATAATTATTATATAGAAATAATGGTATAGAGAAATCTGATTGTATATATTATTCAATAAAAAATTTAAAATACTAAATTTTTTTTGAGAAATTATGAAAATGTAACAACTTAATAGAGCAATTCCAAATAATTTGGGATGTCGTAAATAGAAAAGAGGAAATGAATTGGTTTTTGCCAAAGAAAAAAAAAATGAGCAAAGGTGTCTACAACATCCTCTACAACCAAACTTGGGGAAAAAATGCTTCCAAAATATTTCGTTTACTAAAAATAAAAAACTTACCAAATACGGACATAAAAATATGACTATTGAAAAAAAATAGTAATTTTTGAAGTTATATTGCAAAATATATTTAAAATTTAATATTATATTTGGATGTGTATTTTATTTTTAAAAATATTACAGTTTTGTCCGAGTAGAATATTGTTTACTTGAAGAGGAAGCTCTCCCCTATATGGCTATTAATGGAAGTCGTGTTTTTTCCGCTCAGCGTACGTTTAGTGAGATTTGCTAACGTACACAGACTGTGAGAAAATAACTTCTACATAATCCATTGTACCTTCATCAACATCATATGTATCCATTAACGTTTGGTAGCTTCCTGCCTCTCAAATTTCAACCCATCCAGGAAGAACCGAAAAGTGTGGAGAAAATTGAGAGTAAACCTAAATACACGCTGTGAGCACGTGATTTTTACCCTACATATGAGTTATTCCCATAAATTCAAAATAAATAATTTTTCCTTATTTTTACAATTTGTGTGTTAATTCATGTTAATTCAAGTAAAAAAAAATACAAAATAGGCATGAGAATTTAGGAGTTAATTTTGGTATTAATTAGTAATCAAGTTATTTTATAAAAAAGGGAAAATCACTAAAATAGTTGCACTCTTTAAGTTTTACTTTGATTTTTGATATGTTTTTCTTTAACTTTGATAGTTAATTAACTATGATAATTGTCATCTAGGTTTAATTAGTGTTTTGATGTGTTAATTAGGTTTTAATTCAGATTTTTATATTAATTTTGAAAAGAAAAAAAAAGAAGACAAAAAATAAAGGGGAAAAGAATTTTGGATAATATGTTTTGAAATGAAAATAAAAAAAATAGATTTTGGGCCATTTTTTTTAATTCTCTTAGCCCAAGTGTATAAGCCCACTTGTTCCAGCCCGGAACCCGCCCCACCAAGCCCAACCCATTTTTCTTTAATATTAACGGAAGCCTCTTGAATAATAGAGACACGGATTTCGCGTGTCTCTATCTTCACTTCACCATCAGCAAAGCTTCAAGGATAGAGGATCGAAGGCGATGATACCAGAAGATGGAGAGGAATTCAGAGAAGATTTAGAGAATGAAAATCGAAGAGAAAATCCAGAGAAAGAGTTAGGGTTTAATTTTATTAGATTGAGCGAATTTCCGTTGATTCTAATTGGGATTGTGTAATAACAAATTTTCGATTTCGAAGATTATATCTCATTTGGATTCTGCAACTCGAATTGAAGGTGTTATTGAATCTCTTGCTGACATTTTAGCTTCTACAGGTTCCTTTCATTCCCTGTGTGAGATTTTATTGAATTGAATCCTTTTCTACTACTGGTGTTTTGTTTCGATTCATGTTTGGATGTAGATGTTGTTACAATTTGTTTTGTGGGGTTCTATCGGATGATTCTTTGCAGCGATTGATTATCTTCGTCCGTACAGTTCATATAATATTTATATCGATTTGCTCTGCTTAGGTGATTTCTCTGTTGATCATTCTGCTCGATTTTTGATTCGGATTGATATTTTGATTTTATCTCAGTTTAATTGATATTAAGGAAGACAACTTTATTTGATTTTGAGCTTCAATTTTGAATTCAAACATGAAATACATGCTGAAATTTGAGCTGCTCTTTTAGTTCTGTTTTCCAAAATCAGAGTGATTCGAAACGAGATCCTCATTTGTTAAGAGTTGTTGAGTTTCGATCCGATATCGTGGTCTATTTTGTCGATTCGTTTGAAGCTGTGCTAATCTCCAGATGTAACCATGACTCTATTTTGGTTAATGTGGTTGTCGCAATTAGATTAAAACTTCACTGTCCTACTTTTTCTTCAACCTTCCAACGACCTCAACCTAAGTCAACATAACATAGCTCTCTATTTTCTTCAGTCAATAAAATTCTTGTTCCAAAAATGGGATTTGGTTAAAGACGAATTGAGTGAGGTGCATTTCCATTTGGTTTACTGTTTGTCTCATAGGCTTCTGTTTGGTGTAGCTGCTGTTACCAAGTTACGCATTTTGTTTTGCTGCTTGATTCGATTGTTACCAGTTGAATTTAACCCGTCGGCCTACTCTGTACCTTCAATCACGAAATTCATTATAAGAAATTGAAGTTCAATCCCCTATTCTCTTCTTATTTCATTGTGTTAATGATGGTTCTTCGGATGACACTAGTTTTGACTCCACTGTGTTTGTTTTCCGGAGGAGGGTTGTAGAACATTTTCTGCATTCTGTTGGCTTTAGATGCATTCCTGGGAATTGGTTTTTGCGCGTCAACAGTTCTGCACTAGTTCGATTCATGAGGACTAGTTCTAGTTTTGAATGATTTTGTTTCATATGAGAAGTTACGAGTTTTATTTTGCTAATTTGAGTTTCCGCTTAATACTATTTGTCGCTGATTAGCTTGGAATGGGAGGATGTTTTGGTTTAAAATGGTGTAGAAATTTGAGGCTCACAACCTTGAAAGCTGTTCTTATATTAAATTTTCATGAGACTTTTAGCATTTGTATAATGTTTCTGACTTTAAGGTGTGAGGTTTCATATGGTTGAGTCTGAATTTGTTTGAGAATTTCTTCTCTGTCAGTTACTGATTGATGATAATATGTTTAATTGAACAAGTAAGTATGTTAGACCCTGTTGATTGATGTAGTTCTTCAGTCGTTTACCTGGATAGAAAACTGCTTCACTTGTTTGATTTATTTATTTTGGCTTTTCTTTTCTTTCTTTGTCTTTTCTCGTTGTTATGGAATTAGCCGAGGCAGGTTCTGAAGTTTTAGTTGTTTAACGTGATGTTAATGGGATGTTGGCTTGGGTGTGGTACTTTTACCTGTTGATCCTAGAAGGTGTAAAGAGTCCTTTAAATTTGAGAATAAAACAAGTATTGAGTACTATCTTGTTAAGTCAAAATGAAGATTTGTATGGTGTGATTCATATTCTTGCTGAATTCCATGTCGTTTATATTGTTCCAGTTCAATATTATTGTTGCCACTTTTAATTAGTTAGTTAACTGGGATGCTATCAGAAACAAGGAAAGAGATTAGTTTCTTTGTTAAATCTTAGAACATGATTAAGGCTTTCAGTGTTGAGTAATTTTTGTCACGAGCATTCAGTTTTGAATCTCGTTGGCAGCTTATTAAATCAGAACCATTTGTTTCTTCCATGAATGACTTCCATGACTATTAGACCATCAACGCCCCTATGAACATCCCCGGTTTGCTTTGGTTGAGTGCAATCCTTTGGAATTAGAATCAAGGCATGCCATGCCAAACAAAAATAACAAATTGAATGGCCCTCTTTTATTATAAATTGAACCTTAGATTTCGAGGCGTGCCATTTAGCAAATTTCATGGCCCTCGCAAAGTACAAACGTGAAATTACTTAGGCGGGTTAGTTAATAATAATACCTTCCTAATCACGGGTGTGCATTTATGTGACCCAAATCTTACTCTCGGCGAAACTGAAATACATTAAAGTCACAGGCGTACTGGTTGCGGTGTGACTCGAAATGTGTTTTCGTGACGTCGCAATTCTTCTAAAATCGAAAAACGGAACATTAAAAGCACCTATTAAAATATATAAAGAAATCAGATAGACACAAAAATTGCAGTTGAGTGACCGTGCTGAAACCACGGAATCCGGGAGTGCCTAACACCTTCTCCCGGGTTAACGGAATTCCTTATCCAGGTTTCTAGTTTCGCAGACTATATACAGAGTCATAAATTTCCTCGGTTCGGGATTAAACCGGTGACTTGGGACACCATTATTTTCCCAAGTGGCGACTCTGAACAATTAAATAAATTGATCCCGTTCCGACCGTCCTTTAAGTGGAAAAACTCCTTCACTGATTATTATTATATCTCTTCATGGGGTGTAGTAGTAAATAGTAGCACATTTACATTTATATGTATGTGCGGTAAAAAAAAAGGGAGGTGTGACAGCTCTGGCGACTTTGCTGGGGATAATAACCCAGAACTTCGGTTCAGGGTTTAAGAATTCGAGCTCAGTTAAATTGCTGTTTTTGCTTATATCCGATTTCATTATATATTTTGATTAATGTGCTACATGTTTACCGCTTTGATATTGCGTGAACTGTATATATAAAACTGTACCGAAAACCCTTCTCTTCTTACCCCCGGGGATGTGCTTACTGGTTGAGACTCCCCTTTCTGTTAGTGTCAATACCAAAAATAAGAAAAAAGAGGCCGGACAAGTTACAAAGCCGATTGACTCCGCGGGTCACCGGTACGTAGCCCCCTCCTCGATCCGAGTTGTCCGCTCGGGTACACGGTCTAGTACCGATGAAACTTCAGGATATTGAACCTAGATTTAGGACGTTTATTTGCATCATATTTGACTTAGGGGACTCAACACAGGGGTTGGGTCCGTCTAGGACAGGTGACCCGGTAATTAAGACCGAGCATATTATGTGTCGCATTTATTTGTTCTAGATTATTATTGGCTAAAATTCTTGAAAAACAAAAAAGAGAGGAAATTTTAGAATAGAAAATATCGAAATGTCGACGAAATGCTGTCGAATTGCTTGAAAAGAAAATTTGAAAAAAAAAGTGGAACAACTTTTGTTGAAATAATTGGTCAATTAATCTGACCGAACTACGCAGGTTTGATTCTCGCCATTAGGTGGGATACGTAGGCAACCCTCATCGGGTCCAACCACCCCTTTTAAAAAAAAAATAAAAAAATGTGTGTTTAATTTTGTCAATAAAATCAAAGTGATACCATTTTTGCAAATAGCTGAATGTTCCGAAAGGACGCCGGAAGGCTGTTTTTGCAAAAATAACCACTTTGAATCTTTTTAAATAATTTTTGGGCACAACCTTGAAATATTCCCTCGCGAAAATGTTGAAAGGTCGTAGCCGCAAAATCACTTTTTTCAAAAAAAAAAAAATCAATCAAAAATGTTGAATTTTCGTTTTCAATAAATCGAAGTGATGCTGTTTTTGAAAATAGCCAAATGTTCCGAAAGGACGCGGGAAGGCTGTTTTTGCAAAAATAGCCACTTTGAATCATTTTTAATAATTTGCGGCCACAACCTTGAAATATTCCTTGTGGAAATGTTGCAAGGCCATAACCGCAAAATCAAGTCCGGGTTCACACCCCTTTTGTAAAATGACCAAAAAATATCAAATTTTGTTATAAATAAGTCGGGTGATGCTATTCTTGCTCAAAATATGCCGAATGTCCCTCAAAAGACACCGGAAGGCCGTTTTTGCAAGAATAGCCACTTTGAGTCATTGTAAATAATTTTGGACACGGCCTTGAAATATTCCCTCGTGGAAATGTTGAAAGGTTGTATCCGCAAAATTAAGTTTGAGTCATCACTCAACTTTTCAAAAAATATCCACTTTATCAAATAAGCCATTACATGGCCGAAATTTTGCTGAAATAGCCATATTTTTGCATTTCAACTTCCTCAGTCTTGTGTTGGCCTGTGTCGGTGCTGAACGATGCCCCATAGGCCCCGGGATAAAAATTTTGAATTTGCATCTTCTCAAATAAAATTTTGCAAAAAGAGCCACTTTGTCTGAATAAGCCGTTACATGGCCAATTTATGAAAAATAGTCTTGTGTTGGTTTATGGTGATGCCGAACGATGCCCCATGAGCCCCACAGAAAAAAAAAAAAAAACATTTTCAAGTTTATTTTTCTTAAACAAAATTTTGCAAAAATAGTCAGTTTGTCAAACAAGTCATTATGTGGCCAATTTTATAAAAATAGTCATAATTGACACGAAAAATATTCTTATTTTTGTAGAAATCTCCTACACAAGTTTGTAGTTGGAGTCAGCTTCTATAATTTTCCTTGAAAAAAAAATCAAATAAATATCTCTTTATTTCTTGCATTAATTTGCAAGAACTATGCTCGGTCTGATTCATGCGGGGTCATGATACGTAGGCAATCCACATAGGATTCGACCAGGTCCATAACCAAAAAGAATAGAAAATGAAAAAAAAAACCACAAAAAGGGAAAAAGAAAAGAAAATAGCAAAAAAAAAAAAAAAAAGGAAATCAATAAGTGGAATACCTTAACGCTAACCCGGTGGTTTCGTTTTGTTGATCCAGAAAGTCGAGGTGGTTGGTTGTGGTAAATTGAAAAGCAAGATCCAAGGAAAATGATAACCGGCATCGAAGCTGTTACGAGTGCTCAAGAGACTCAGGGTCAGAAAATTCAACAAGGGTCTACCGTGGTTGAGGAAAACAGAGCATTGAAACAACAAATGACCAAAAGCATGGGCCAATGGCCAAGGACAGCCTTCTCATGAGTCACAATCTGCTATACAGCAAGAACAGTACCACTCTCCCGAGTACCACTCGTACTCGTTTGACCTTCCTGCAAACGTTGAGAAGCTTACCCGAAATAATGTACAGGAAGAAATGGCCCAAAGATTGAAGAGATTAGAACAACGGCTGAAAAACATGCAAGAAATGGCGTGTCAAAAGAGTGTTGCCTTCAGAGATCTTTGTATGTTCCCCGATGTCCACTTGCCGTCTGGTTTCAAGGTTCCCAAATTGGAAAAGTATGATGGACGCGGAAACCCCATAGCCCACCTGAAAAGGTATTGCGACCAATTGAGAGGTGTGGGAAGAAAAGAAGAATTGCTTATGGCTTATTTTGGGGAAAGCCTGTCGGGAGTAGCATCTGAATGGTTTTGGGATCAAGACGTATCTGGTTGGCACGTCTGGGATGATTTGGCACAAGCCTTTATCAAACAGTTTCAATACAATATTGACGTCACCCCAAACCGCATTTCCTTTTCTAAACTGAAAAAGAAACCAACTGAAAGTTTCAGGGAATATGCCATCAAATGGAGAGAGCAGGCAGCGAGAGCTAAGCCAACCATGAATGATCACGAGTTGGCCACTGTTTTCCTTCAGGCTCAAGAGCCGGATTACTTTCAAAATATGATATCTGCAGTTGGTCACTCCTTTGAAGAAATAATCAAAATGGGAGAAATGGTGGAAGATGGTCTTAAGACAGGCAAAATTATAAGTCAAGCAGCTCTCAAAAATGCGGCTCAGGATGTCCAAAGTGAATTCAGTGATGTGAATGGGAGGGATGACGAAATCATGATGACATCAGGGTCGAGAAGAGGTCCTATGAGAACATCTCGAAGGTATATGCAACCTCATCAAGTTTTCCATGACCCCTTTAAGCATTACTACCCGCCTCAGAACCCTCCATATTCTGTTAATCCAGTCCAGTATGTTGCTCAATCCTCAAAACACTCAAGAAAGCGAGCCCGCACATCACAAAATCTTTACCAACCTCCGCAAAATTTTCAAATACCTTATAACCCACATCCAAGTCAGGGGTATGGAAAGGAACAGAAGTTGAAAGATAATTTTACACCAATAGGAGAGTCCTATGCAAGCTTGTTTGAGAAGCTAAAACGACGTGGCGTGATTGCACCCATCCCTCCAAATCGGGTGGACCGACGTGCGAGAAGCTTTGACTCATCCAAAAGGTGTGAATACTACTCCAATGCCCTGGAGCACGATGTTGAATGTTGTCGGGATTTGAAAAGAGAGATAGAAAGAATGATTCAGGAAGGAATAATTGTGGTCCAAGGCAGTGGCATCCAAAACATTGCACATAATCCTTTACATGCACATAACGGAGCACATTTTGTGGGAATGATGCCCGGTGACGTGGGTGATGAAAATCTTCTTGGGAGGTCAACTGAAGTTGAAGATATTGAAACAGAAAGTGATCTTGGCAACATTAATGCAGAATTCAGTGGCTAGGATGCCATGCTTGTCAATTGGGAAGGCGCTCCGTCTCTTGGAGTTTTGGTGGTATATTTTTGGTGTCATCTCTTTTGCCCGGGTTATTTCAGGGTTGTAATCCGGACGTTGTCTTGAGAGTCAAAACCCTTCTATCTTTCCACTTTGCTTTGTTTAGTAATAAGTTTGTTTAGTGTTGTCTAGGTTTGTAATTCTAGTCTAGTTTGTTCGTTTTGTTGTTCGTCTTTTTATTTCAACCCATCAGTTTAATACAACTTTTTGTTTCCCATCATTTCTAGTCATTTCATTTCTAATTACTTTGCATTTCTTCTCATACTGACTTTAGCAACATGACATGCACATAATTCTAAGCCTCGATTTTAAAAGTCAATGAAACAATGTTGAAGATGTAATACTGTGAAGCCGGAATCAACATATTGGAATACTGTGAAGCCGGAATCAGGTGAACATTAGGGAAAACGTAACATAAAGAAATGCCGTGGAAATGCATCATGCTTCATCGGTTTAAAGCCAAAGGCAAGAGTACCCCAAGGTTAGAGGAACCATTCGTGGTATCGGGATTGTTGCCCAATGGCACTGAGAGTCATCAAGGCAAATATGTGAATCAATCAAAGGTGTTTAACTGTGTAGTTTGTACTTGGTAGGTTTTGAAGATTGGAATGACGAAGGCGTTTTATTCGGCTATCCAAACACTTTATCCATTGCTACCCCTTTGAGCCATATTATATTTTCTTTCATACCCCTCTTTCGGAATCAACAACAAAAATTGAGGATTGAGCGGAGAAATCCAAATGGAGAAACAAAAAGAAAGAAGAAAAGAAAAGAAAAAAAAAGAAGATAAAAGAAAAGAAAAAAAGAGAGAAAAGAAAAAGAAAAGAAAAAGAAAAGAAAGAAAAAGAATGCAAAGAAAAAATCGGGAGAAGTCAAGATGCAACAATGAATACGGACGTAGTCTGAACTACGTCTGACTTGATCCCGAAAGGGTACGTAGGCAGCCTCACTGAGGTTCAGTCACAATAAAGGAAAAATCCAAAAAAAATCCCCCAAGAAGGAAACTGGGGCAGAAGTTATGGTTGTCGAATAAATAAGATTCCGAAAGTTGTAATTTTAACCCACGATGAAATATTTTTGAGCCTTTATATCCTTTTTTCTATATCCCATCCTAAAGCCTCCATTACGGTCCAAAGGAAGACCTTCCGATCAATCTTCAAGAAATGCCGAGTCAAACGAGCAATAACATCAAGGGCAACACTCCGGTCCGAACAAAGGAGAATGAAGAATTCAAGAAATAATGAGAACCACCACAAGACTCCAAGATGAGAGAAATCAAAATGAGAGAGTCTTATCGGTGAAAACCCGCACGGGCACCGTAAGGCGGCGGTGAGTCGAGAGAAAGAAAGAGCAAATGAGAGAGGCTTGATGGTGAAAACCCTATGGGCACTACAAGTCGACTAAGGATCAGATCAAAGAAATGAAGTGTTGTAGACCGGTTTCACGGCAGAACTTGCAACAAGAGTTGAACATCAGATTTGCTACACAAAGAAGGCTAAAGTGCATGTTAAGGTCGCTAGAGTCGGTATTCACATTCGCTAGGTCATTCTTCCGTAGGTTTCTTGTTAGGAATTATGTTTTCCTTTCTTTCTATTCTTCATACCTTGTTTTATCCTCCCTCTTATTGAGTTTGTCTGGTCATAACAAGTATAGAAATGATTCCAAAATTTGCCACCAAGCTTTCCAATTGCACAAGATGGGATTTAGCCAACACGACAATTGTCGTAAGTCAGGAAAAGGTAAGGCCAGTGCTTTAAGCCAAAAGAGCAACATGTGCAATGGAGCGGGCAACAATAAAAATGTTTGGGGTACGTACAAGACGCAAAGGTCGGCAAAGTGCCAACTCGGGGGAAAATATAACAAATGGAAATATGGGAGTGTATTCTGACAAAAGAAAGAGCCAGTCAAGAAACACCAAGGTTGTCCAGTGAAATCATTGAAGAAATCATAGACTTCAAGATCGGAATTGTGGGATCCGTCAAGAAAGGAACAACATACATGCCGTAAGGAAGGCGGGTTTTGAACAAAGAAAGAATGAAAAGAATAGTCGGTGAACAGGCCAAGCATTCAAGTGGAAAGTTCAAGGCCACAACCAACCACCGCATTTTTAAAACTGACAGAGTTTTCTTTGCTTTGAAACAGGAGCAAAAGATATTGTCAAATTGGGGCAGGAAAAATTTTCTGTCATCGGATATTCATCCGAAGAGCATGAAGGTGAATACAATTGTTTTTGAAGATGAATAAGGCAAGTTGAAAGGTGAATGAAGCAAGTATCGGAGAATGATACAATCTTAGTCTGTTGAATCTTTCTCCCAAGATAAAAGTCTTGGTCTGATGAATTTTTCACCTAAGATGAAAAGAAACAATCTTAGTCTGTTGAATCTTTCTCCCAAGATAAAAGTCTTGGTCTGATGAATTTTTCACCTAAGATAAAGAGATAATGAAATGTGAAGACAAAAGGAAGGCCGAAGTCGATGAAAGTAGAAGTTGGAAAAGGAAATGAAGGCATAATTTGAAACGAAAAGGAAAGGCATAATTTGAAAGGTAAAATCAGAAGTTGGAAAAGAAAGAAAGGTAAAAAGAAAGAAAAGTTTGTTGAATTTGAAAGGCTTAAGAAAGTCTGAATTGCAAATGAATAGACCTAGTCCGAAGAGTTATCTCCTGGAGTCTTAAACTCAGTCCGATGGTTAATCCTCCTGAGATTACATTGAGATGGACATAGACCAATGAGAATGAAAATCTTAGTCTGATGAATTTTTCACCTAAGATAACCTTCAGTAAAGGTAACCCAAGTTTTAGTTTCATGCATTTTTAATTTCTGTTAGGCGCCCACCTTCTAATACGGGAATACATTTCGCATTGCACGTTTAATTTCTGTTAGGCGCCCACCTTCAAATACGGGAATACATTTCGCATTGCACGTTTAATTTCTGTTAGGCGCCCACCTTCAAATACGGGAATATTTTTTGCATCCCATTGCACGTTTAATTTCTGTTAGGTGCCCACTTTCTAATACGGGAATATTTTTTGCATCGCATTGCACGTTTAATTTCTGTTAGGCGCCCACCTTCTAATACGGGAATACATTTCTGCATTTGCACGTTTAATTTCTGTTAGGTGCCCACCTTCAAATACGGGAATATTTTTTGCATCGCATTGCACGTTTAATTTCTGTTAGGTGCCCACCTTCAAATACGGGAATATTTTTCTGCATTGCATCTCATACATATCTGCATTTGAAAAGAAAAAAAAAGAAAAATGAAAAATGAAAAAATGATGATGGTGCCCGCTTCAAATACGGGAATACATTTACGCATCGCATTGCACGTTTAATTTACGTTAGGTGCCCACGCTTCAAATACGGGAATACTTTTCTGCATTTGCATTGCACGTTTAAATTCGGTTAGGTGCCCACCTTCTAATACGGGAATACTTTTCTGCATTCGCATTGCACGTTTAATTTCTGTTAGGTGCCCACCTTCTAACACGGGAATATTTTTCTGCATTGCATCTCATACATATCTGCATATAAAAAAAAATGAAAAATGAAAAAAAATGATGATGAAATTCTGACATTCAATAACATGATGTGCCCAGTCACCATACTGGGGCAGAAAAATCTTTCTTTGGTTGTTTATTTTGTCACAAGCAGAGGTCCACCTGGAGAATGGACGAAATATTTCATATTGAAGAAGTTGAACAAGTCAAGGCAATAACAAGAATGCCGGTGAAAAGTTGAACAAGTTCAAGGCAATAACAATAATGCCATTGGAGAGAAAATACAAGTCAAGGCAATAACAAGAATGCTGGTGAAAGAGAATATACAAGTCAAGACAATAACAAGAATTGCTGTTGGAGAGAAGATGAAAGTTGAGGGCAATAACAAGTATGCCGTTGGAAGAATAATTTTCAAGCATCAGCAACTAGGAGCTCACTTGAAATCATGGGCACTATATGTCCGAACTTGATCCAAAAGCTGAAGAAGATTGAACCAACACCTGCGGCTAACAAGCATCAATATTCAGATCGGGGTCCGCATGAAGCACTAACCAACTCAAGATCAAGCTTCAGAAGACTCATAGATATGAATTTTGTAACTCGTAGCTGATAGGTTTAGTTAGTCTTTTTCAATTTTGATGTAATAACGGGATAGCGGATCGGAGCCTCGGACGGAACCTCGACTCTCAACTTCGATACTCCATCACTCCCGAACTACACTGACCTGATTCCTTTTTAGCCCAAGATATGTAGGCAACCTCTGAAGCAGGGTGCGGTCAAAACTTTTCAAAATGCTTCGCAACGGAATACTCGAACGGGTAAAAATCGTTCATAGTTGTTCACTTATCTTTGCACGGAAACTCTTCGTGTTCCCGAGCAAAGAGGGGCAGCTGTGAGCACGTGATTTTTACCCTACATATGAGTTATTCCCATAAATTCAAAATAAATAATTTTTCCTTATTTTTACAATTTGTGTGTTAATTCATGTTAATTCAAGTAAAAAAAATACAAAATAGGCATGAGAATTTAGGAGTTAATTTTGGTATTAATTAGTAATCAAGTTATTTTATAAAAAAGGGAAAATCACTAAAATAGTTGCACTCTTTAAGTTTTACTTTGATTTTTGATATGTTTTTCTTTAACTTTGATAGTTAATTAACTATGATAATTGTCATCTAGGTTTAATTAGTGTTTTGATGTGTTAATTAGGTTTTAATTCAGATTTTTATATTAATTTTGAAAAGAAAAAAAAAGAAGACAAAAAATAAAGGGGAAAAGAATTTTGGATAATATGTTTTGAAATGAAAATAAAAAAAATAGATTTTGGGCCATTTTTTTTAATTCTCTTAGCCCAAGTGTATAAGCCCACTTGTTCCAGCCCGGAACCCACCCCACCAAGCCCAACCCATTTTTCTTTAATATTAACGGAAGCCTCTTGAATAAAAGAGACACGGATTTCGCGTGTCTCTATCTTCACTTCACCATCAGCAAAGCTTCAAGGATAGAGGATCGAAGGCGATGATATCAGAAGATGGAGAGGAATTCAGAGAAGATTTAGAGAATGAAAATCGAAGAGAAAATCCAGAGAAAGAGTTAGGGTTTAATTTTATTAGATTGAGCGAATTTTCGTTGATTCTAATTGGGATTGTGTAATAACAAATTTTCGATTTCGAAGATTATATCTCATTTGGATTCTGCAACTCGAATTGAAGGTGTTATTGAATCTCTTGCTGACATTTTAGCTTCTACAGGTTCCTTTCATTCCCTGTGTGAGATTTTATTGAATTGAATCCTTTTCTACTACTGGTGTTTTGTTTCAATTCATGTTTGGATGTAAATGTTGTTACAATTTGTTTTGTGGGGTTCTATCGGATGATTCTTTGCAGCGATTGATTATCTTCGTCCGTACAGTTCATATAATATTTATATCGATTTGCTCTGCTTAGGTGATTTCTCTGTTGATCATTCTGCTCGATTTTTGATTCGGATTGATATTTTGATTTTATCTCAGTTTAATTGATATTAAGGAAGACAACTTTATTTGATTTTGAGCTTCAATTTTGAATTCAAACATGAAATACATGATGAAATTTGAGCTGCTCTTTTAGTTCTGTTTTCCAAAATCAGAGTGATTCGAAACGAGATCCTCATTTGTTAAGAGTTGTTGAGTTTCGATCCGATATCGTGGTCTATTTTGTCGATTCGTTTGAAGCTGTGCTAATCTCCAGATGTAACCATGACTCTATTTTGGTTAATGTGGTTGTCGCAATTAGATTAAAACTTCACTGTCCTACTTTTTCTTCAACCTTCCAACGACCTCAACCTAAGTCAACATAACATAGCTCTCTGTTTTCTTCAGTCAATAAAATTCTTGTTCCAAAAATGGGAGTTGGTTAAAGACGAATTGAGTGAGGTGCATTTCCATTTGGTTTACTGTTTGTCTCATAGGCTTCTGTTTGGTGTAGCTGCTGTTACCAAGTTACGCATTTTGTTTTGCTGCTTGATTCGATTGTTACCAGTTGAATTTAACCCGTCGGCCTACTCTGTACCTTCAATCACGAAATTCATTATAAGAAATTGAAGTTCAATCCCCTATTCTCTTCTTATTTCATTGTGTTAATGATGGTTCTTCGGATGACACTAGTTTTGACTCCACTGTGTTTGTTTTCCGGAGGAGGGTTGTAGAACATTTTCTGCATTCTGTTGGCTTTAGATGCATTCCTGGGAATTGGTTTTTGCGCGTCAACAGTTCTGCACTAGTTCGATTCATGAGGACTAGTTCTAGTTTTGAATGATTTTGTTTCATATGAGAAGTTACGAGTTTTATTTTGCTAATTTGAGTTTCCGCTTAATACTATTTGTCGCTGATTAGCTTGGAATGGGAGGATGTTTTGGTTTAAAATGGTGTAGAAATTTGAGGCTCACAACCTTGAAAGCTGTTCTTATATTAAATTTTCATGAGACTTTTAGCATTTGTATAATGTTTCTGACTTTAAGGTGTGAGGTTTCATATGGTTGAGTCTGAATTTGTTTGAGAATTTCTTCTCTGTCAGTTACTGATTGATGATAATATGTTTAATTGAACAAGTAAGTATGTTAGACCCTGTTGATTGATGTAGTTCTTCAGTCGTTTACCTGGATAGAAAACTGCTTCACTTGTTTGATTTATTTATTTTGGCTTTTCTTTTCTTTCTTTGTCTTTTCTCGTTGTTATGGAATTAGCCGAGGCAGGTTCTGAAGTTTTAGTTGTTTAACGTGATGTTAATGGGATGTTGGCTTGGGTGTGGTACTTTTACCTGTTGATCCTAGAAGGTGTAAAGAGTCCTTTAAATTTGAGAATAAAACAAGTATTGAGTACTATCTTGTTAAGTCAAAATGAAGATTTGTATGGTGTGATTCATATTCTTGCTGAATTCCATGTCGTTTATATTGTTCCAGTTCAATATTATTGTTGCCACTTTTAATTAGTTAGTTAACTGGGATGCTATCAGAAACAAGGAAAGAGATTAGTTTCTTTGTTAAATCTTAGAACATGATTAAGGCTTTCAGTGTTGAGTAATTTTTGTCACGAGCATTCAGTTTTGAATCTCGTTGGCAGCTTATTAAATCAGAACCATTTGTTTCTTCCATGAATGACTTCCATGACTATTAGACCATCAACGCCCCTATGAACATCCCCGGTTTGCTTTGGTTGAGTGCAATCCTTTGGAATTAGAATCAAGGCATGCCATGCCAAACAAAAATAACAAATTGAATGGCCCTCTTTTATTATAAATTGAACCTTAGATTTCGAGGCGTGCCATTTAGCAAATTTCATGGCCCTCGCAAAGTACAAACGCGAAATTACTTAGGCGCGTTAGTTAATAATAATACCTTCCTAATCACGGGTGTGCATTTATGTGACCCAAATCTTACTCTCGGCGAAACTGAAATACATTAAAGTCACAGGCGTACTGGTTGCGGTGTGACTCGAAATGTGTTTTCGTGACGTCGCAATTCTTCTAAAATCGAAAAACGGAACATTAAAAGCACCTAATTAAAATATATAAAGAAATCAGATAGAAACAAAAATTGCAGTTGAGTGACCGTGCTGAAACCACGGAATCCGGGAGTGCCTAACACCTTCTCCCGGGTTAACAGAATTCCTTATCCAGGTTTCTAGTTTCGCAGACTGTATACAGAGTCATAAATTTCCTCGGTTCGGGATTAAACCGGTGACTTGGGACACCATTATTTTCCCAAGTGGCGACTCTGAACAATTAAATAAATTGATCCCGTTCCGACCGTCCTTTAAGTGGAAAAACTCCTTCACTGATTATTATTATATCTCTTCATGGGGTGTAGTAGTAAATAGTAGCACATTTACATTTATATGTATGTGCGGTAAAAAAAAAGGAGGTGTGACACACGCCTAAGTCCAAAATCATCGTACAAAACTATTAGGACCTTCAAACCCTGATTTTGAGGTTGTTTACTCAAAAGTCAAATATTAGTCAACTTTTTCAACTTAAAGCTTTCGAATTGAGAATTCTCCATCCGAATCAACTCCGAAATTTCTGATATTCAATTTCAACTACACGTACAAGTTATAATACATGAAATGAAGCTACACAAGCTTCAAACTGATGAACGATGTGCTAGAGCTCAAAACAACCGATCAGATCATTACATATCCTCACACTTTAAACACCCTATTCAATTATTCTTTCGGGTCACTACTTCCCATGAACTTGAAGGTGTGGAACTTCATTTGGAGTATTCCATTGTACAGTAGTTTAAGGAAGTGCCGCTTGGCGTATATGCCCAAGAAATGGTGGAATAAAAGAAGTGTTTGGAGTGTTACTTGTCCGCTCACTAACTTGCATCAGTCGCTCCCAGGGGCGGAGCTACGGTAGAAGGTGCGGGTTCGGGCGAACCTAGTAACTTTTTCCGAGATCTTGTATTTGTATTGAAATATTTACTCGTTATATATAAATATATCCAACCGAACCGTAACAAAAGGTGTTTGGGTTTAATGGTAAAAAGTCTGCGTTTTACATTGGGGCTGTTTAACTTCCAAATCAAAAAAGTTGGGGTTCTGCCAAGATATTTTAAAACCCTAGATAAAAAGAGATGCACCAACTACTTCCTCTCTAGCATTAAAAACACTATTTTCCACCATTAAATAGCCTTATTACTCAACTGAAAACCAATAGTTTTTCTCAATGAAAGCTTCTCAAACTCCATCTCCAAAATACCCCAAACTTCAGCTACAAAACTTCATTAAGCTCCCACAAAAGTCAGCGAAAGTTAGCTCCCAATATTCTCCTTTTACACCCATAGTGGGAGAGGAGTAGTTGTAAAGGAAAGTTGGGTTGAAAGCTGAGTTCAATTTTGATGATTTTGAAGCTTACCGGGTACTCCAATTTTCCGATTTATTTGACATTTGTTCAAAGGTGTAAAAATTACACAGCATACTCATTGGTTTTGAATTTTCACTTACTTCTAGACTTGTAAAGAAGAAAATCTTCATATGTCTATAGTAGTGCTACAATAGAAGAAAACCTAATGACTTTTTCTAAGACCTTGTATTTGTAATTTAGAACCCACACGCTTATAAACCTAGCTCCGCCTCTGGTCGCTCCCCCAATACACTTATGCTTTGTTCATTGAGTCTCACATAATCTTAGACTACCTTAATTTTGGTGTCTAGCTCTCCAAGTTGTTTCAACATTTTTTTCAATAACCTCTGCTAAACTCACCATATTATCATGCTTCTACAAAAATCTTAAGGTAACCCATTGAGCAAGTGAACCTGTAGGTACATCATTAAGTGAAAAACGGTATCTTCTCTCTCCTAAGGAAACAATTGATCACACCCATCTATGCCTTATAAAAAGGATTAAGCGCGCTGCAAACAAAATTCAATTTACAAGCCCGCAGTCGAATACCACAAAGAACTAACGCTTAGCTACAATTATTCACTATCACCAATAAGACAAGCTTGAACAATTTGTAACTTATAGATAATAAGATTCTTGTGTTTAACTAATTAACAAACAAATTAAAATATTAAATCAACTACTAAAGATACTACGAGTTGGAGAAAAGATTAAGGAGGTCTAGAGTTATGACTTCCCCTATTATCGAAATCCTTTCTACTATATTTTTTTATAAATTTGGCTAAGTTTTCTCTACCGATCATGAGCGCTCTGAGTGTCATAATTCTCTCTTGAGTAACTACCACACTTTACTAGATATATTCTCCTGAGTTAAGCTAGCTGGTGTGAAGTAAGGCTCACTCAGATTGCACAAAGGTTTCGTTATTCCTAATCCCACATTTAAACCCTATATATTGATCCCTCGTATACGTTAGGAGTGATGTTGTTCAACAACTACCTAAATATGCACTCTCTCCCGAGTAATATGCACCAAGTAGGCATAGTGGATTGAGAACTCTTCGACCAACCATAATAATAATGCAGTTAAACAAATAGAGAAAATACTACGGCAAAACTATTTTAGCGTAACTGGGAAATCATCCTCCAATAGGTTTCATCAAAACCCTAGATAACAAATTAGCTATTCATAATAATATGCATAACTACAATACTAAAATTCATAATCAATAATAAAAATAGGAAGAAGGAAGTGAAAAACTCGTAGAAGAATTATTCGCCTTACTCCTAGTGTGTTCTTGCCTCCTTAGATCAAATCCCATGTCTCCACGTTGACTTCGTGCTCTTCTTAGGTCTAAAGTATATCCAAACTCGATCTCCCCCTTCAAAAGTGGCATTTTTAGGTGTATTTGTATGTGTAGGAAAAGACCTAAACGTGTAATCCAAGTCCTAGTCAAACCAGGAGACGAATAAGGTCTTCAAAACTTGGACTAGACCTGGCCTTAGGCTGGCCTCACCAGGCTAATGCTTGGTTCAGCATGGCCTTACGCTGGCCTCGCAAGCTAAAGCCTGGTTGAGCTGGCTTTTGCCTGGCCTCTCTTTTTTACTGTTCTTGCGCACAATTTTAACGTTTAAGTATCCCATTTTCTCTACTTTCATCTCTGATTCACCTACACATAAAATAGACTCCATTACGCGTAAATAAAGTGTAATTTATCATTAAAGCATGTAAAATACAAGGTACATAATGTACAAAACTATGAAATTATAGCCACATCAACATTATAGGGTGGCTAAACCCTATAGTGTTTTCATGGCCAATCCAGCCACTAGTCATCCTCCTTTGGTGACTGATTAGTCTACTATTTAACCAAATAAAATTTTTTGTAGTCAAAGCAAATAGTAGAATAAATTAGATTTCTAATAACTAATTTTACTTTACTTTTTCTAATATAGACGAACAATAAATAATAAAATATTGAGAGAATAAGGAAAAATCCTTATTGATAGTTGTCGCTTCCTTCCGAGAAAAGAGAACTGGATTATTCAAATAGCCGAGCATAAAACGTAAGTGATTGACCGTATAATTTTATGAATTCCATGATGATCGTACAAAACATAGTAACAAAAGTTTATATAAGGGTACAATATGTAATTATTTTGCCCTATTTTAAATATTTGCCCATTACTAATATTTATTATATTGATTTCCCGTTAATTATGTAATGTGCAATAGTTATGATAATAATATTCAATCGCGTACAATTAGGGATTAGCTCAATTTCTTTTCACATTCATGGCTATTAATGTGTTTTCATTCTTTGTAGTCTTTAACCATGCATCTCGCATCGATCTCTTATTTTTCGATTTTTAGATGTGGTATCTTTGTAAACAATCCCGTTGGTATTTTATCCATGTTTTTCCTAACCCTCATTCTTCTTTATTGCTTTGACACTAATGCCACGTATCAACACGTCATTAGTCCATGTGACCACTTTATTTTTTCACCAATACAGATAGCCTTCCCCCATACTTTTTGAATATTCTCAGCTGAATATCCGAGAAGTGGTAAGTTTAGTTATGGCGGGATCTTGCTTACTCTTCCCGATATCATTATGATTTACCTCATAAGTGAAGAGATGTACGTATCTACTATTTATTGCTCAAGACACATGTCTACTTGTGATTGGCTTTACATTTTGCAACGTCTTTTTAGGGTTTCTGCAACTATGTATGTTCGGCATGATAGTTCCATGATGACCGTTTATAATGACGCCTTTTTCTTATAAATACTGAACCACGCATCTTCTAAAAATTCTTCTACTCTTTCTCATTCCTTTCTAAGCTTTCTTTGCAACTTTTCTTTTCTCGTCATGCTTCTGCTATACTTAACGATGGCTTCACCGTTTTCAAACCCTTCAAGGCACATAATGTACAAAACTATGAAATTATAGCCACATCAATATTATAGGGTGGCTAAACCCTATAGTGTTTTTATAGCCAATCCAGCCACTAGCCATCATCCTTTGGTGACCGATTAGTCTAATATTTAACCAAATAAAAATTTTTGTAGTCAAAGCAAATAGTAGAATAAATTAGATTTCTAATAACTAATTTTACTTTACTTTTTCTAATATAGACGAACAAAAAATAATAAAATATTGAGAGAATAAGGAAAAATCCTTATTGATAGTTGTCGCTTCATTCCGAGAAAAGAGAACCTGATTCTTCAAATAGCAGAGCATAAAACATAAGTGATTGACTGTATAATTTTATGAATTCCATGATGATCGTACAAAACATAGTAACAAAGGTTTATATAAGGGTACAATATGTAACTATTTTTTCCTAATTAATTTTTGCCCGTTACTAATATTTATTATATTGATTTCCCGTTAATTGTGTAATGTGCAATTATGGTAATAATATTCAATCGCGTACAATTAGGGATTAGCTCAATTTCTTTTCACATTCATGGCTATTAATGAGTTTTTATTCTTTGTAGTCTTTAACCATGCATCTCGCACCTATCTCTTATTTTTTGGTTTTTAGATGTGGTATATTTGTAAACAATCCCGTAGGTATTTTACCCATGTTTTGCCTAACCCTCATTCTTCTTTATTGCTTTAACACTAATGCCAACTATTCAGCGCGTCATTAGTCCATGTGACAACTCTATTTTTTCACCAATACAAATAGCCTCCCCCACACTTTTTGAATATTCTCAGCTGAATATTAGTGGTAAGTTTATTTATGGCAGGATCTTGCTTACTCTTCCCGATAGAAGTGAAGAGATGTACGTCTCTACTATTTATTGCTCGAGACACGTGTCTACTTGTGATTGGCTTTACATTTTGCAACGTCTTTTAGGGTTTCTGCAACTATGTATGTTTGGCATGATAGTTCCATGATGACAGTTTATAATGACGCCTTTTTCTTATAAATACTGCACCATGCATCTTCTAAAAATTCTTCTACTCTTTCTCATTACCTTCTAAGCTTTCTCTGCAACTTTTCTTTTCTCGTCATGCTTCTACTATACTTAATAATGGCTTCACGATTTTCAAACCCTTCTCCGTTGTCTGATCCTCGGTGGGCTATTATACTGGATGAACTTTCTCCTTCTACAGCTCCAGTCAGAATTAGGAATAGAGGTGGCAATCTTCGTAGCCTAGGCTTTATATCGAGACGGAGTACCACTTCTCTTAAATAAATTCGTCTAAAACGTCTTCTTCCTCTATAGCTAAATCCTCATCCACCCTTAGATCTTCTTCTAAAGCTAGAGATCAAAATGAACCATTACTAGAGCTTTTAGTTTCAAACATCGTTCCTCAAGAATTTTCTTTTAAATCTGATTGTGAAGTATGGAAGAAAGAAGTTTCTTTCATAGCAACACTTAAACCTTGTGATAACTATCCTTCTCTGATCAATTTTGGTCCCATCCCTTTAGTATGCCAAGAATGTTATTGGAAAGTAGACTTCTCAATCACAGCCCCTAATGTTGATGTTCGAATAACCACTTACCTTGAGGGTTATTCATTTGCCTACACTTATCCTTTCACTTTAGGATTCAAGCCTCCTATTGACCCAATGATTATTGGATTATGTCAATGTTTCACGTTTGCCTTGTTCAAATAGGCTCGATAATATGGAGGGTCGTAGTTTTCCTTCGCTATCTATCGGCCTTAGTTTTCACCATTTTATCTTTTCGTTGTCTCCTCCATCTACTCCAAAGCTTTTTTGTGAGGGTGTTTTCACACTTGAAGAAAGAACAAAAGATTCTTGGTTAGTCCTGAAGATGATCGACCGAGGTTGGTATGCTTTGTTCATGGCTGTTCCCACTCATACCCTAGTGGGAGAAGAGAACATGCCCTTTTCCGAGAAATAAATTTTTTCACGTGAGTATTTCCTATTGCTTCTTCACTATGTCATTTTCTCTTTTAGAATATTTAATTTCTTATCCATATTTTCTTGTTTTTAGTAATCACGGAAGTTTTTGGTGAACTACCAGTCTTTCGTGATTGAGTAAAAAAATATTGTTTATCGCTCCTATGGAGCAAAGCCCCTAGAAATTTCTTTTCCAAAAGTTTGGGTGGAAAATTAAAACCCTATGTTACTTTACTTTACCTTGAATTTTTCTCTTTTTCTTTCTTACTTTCACATCTTTTGTAACTTTCAGGATTTGCTATCCACGGAGTCCATCGTGTTTTCGCTCCTATAGTTAGACTCGAGGTCAACACTGCTCAAGAGTGGATTTTGAATATGTCCTCTTCAAAAATAAAAAAACAAACAATCTCGTGCCTTTGATGAAGAGAAAGAAGATGAAGGCTCCCTAATGAAGAAGACTCGAATCAGAACCAGCCTTCAGGCTCCGTGCCTTTTCACCTAATCGATAAGACTGAAAATGTCCCTTTAGACTTTTTTAAGGATGAAAACATTGGTCCTTCCTTGCCCCCCTCCCCCCCCCCCAAATCCTGTTGAGAGGCTTTCTACTCAAGGATTTTAGGGTAAATAAGAAGAGTTTGACTTTGTTTCTGACGAGCCACCTTTTGCAACCCTTTATATGAGCCATGTTGCTCCTACTGCTACTCCTATTACTACTCATGTTGTTGTTACTCGCAATGAAGTCGTTCCTTCCAGTGGGAGAGGTATGAAGCAGGATATGATTGAAATCCCCAAGGGCTGGTATTTGAACAACTTTCCATACTCGGAACTAATATAATAATTTTTGTACCTTTTTCGAATATTGTTGCACATGTATTTACCTAGCCACGTAATTCCCTTGTATTTGATTTGACACAAGTTTTGAGTCCATTTATATTTGCGGAGTATTTCAAAGGTTTCATTTAGATGCCTAACATGATCTTCTATTTGTGTCGATTTCACTAGCATGTCATCCATTTAGACTTCCATAGTTTTCCCTAAATGCTCTTGAAACATTTCGGTCACCAACCAATGGTATGTAGCTCTAGCATTATTCAAGTCAAAAGGCATGATTTTCTAATAATAATTTCCCTTGTTTGTAGTGAAAGGAGTTTTTTCCTCGTCTAGGGGATCCCAATTTTATTTAATTATATCTAGAATACGCATCTAAAAATTTGAAGCAACTAAAAATTTGAAGAGTTCACGACTAGTGGTAGAATAAATTAGTCAATCTATCTGCGGTAAGGGAAATGAATATTTGGAGCATGCATTTGTCCCACAGAGTTTCCCTTGTAAGGTTTTTAACGAGGTAACCAGAAGCGTATTGTTGGATATGTGTACTCTTTTTTCCTTCACTAGAATTTTTTTCCACTGGGTTTTATTTTAGTTAAGGTTTTAATGGGAAACATTATCTGTTGAATAGACATTCAAGAGGGAGTATAATAATAGAATTCTATTGAAGGTGAATATCTATATTTTAGAGAGATTTTAAGATTTGTTACTTGGTGCTAAGTCACTAATCCCCTATAAATAGAGGGAATTCTATTCCATTGTAGTTATCCCAAATCAATAAGAATTATCTCTCCATACTTTTCTCTTCAATACTCTTCTTCTTTTATTATTTTATAACAATGTGTCATTCTTTTTGAAATAGACTAATAAGGAAAGTGTATCATTTAAATTAAAACAAATAGCATATTAGTAAATAGTAATAATAATACTTATATTTTACTTTTAAAACTAAATAAAATTAGAGGAAGCCCTTTTGAAGTTGTAAAATTTGGAAAATGTGTCATTTAAATAGATAGAGTTTTAGTAATTTGTAATCATGCTTCCTCTGTTCAAATTTATGTGAATCTGTTTTCTTTTTGGTCTGTTTAAAAAAGAATGAACACTTTCTAAATTTGGTAACAATTTAGCTTAAACTTACAATTCTGCCCTTAATGAGAAGCTTTTATAACAACACAAATACACTGGGTCCCTTTTTGACTTGTTTAGGACCACAAATTCCAAAAGTCTTCATTTTTTCTTAAACTCCTTGCCTAGCCAAACATGTTCATATAAATTGGAACAGAAGGAGTAATACTTATATTTTACTTTTAAATCCTTTTGAAGTTGTAAAAGTAATCCTGAAATCCCTCTACTTCTTTAGCTGCCTTTTACAGTCCAGAGGAACAAAAAAAAGAAATAGGACGAAAGAAAAAGAACAATTATTTCCTCCCAAATTTTGCCATAGGTTTTTATATTGGAGCATACAACTCTAATCCTTCTCTTTTTCCCCAAAACCATTCCTCCGACTCCCCAAGAGCGGCTCCATAAAATTAGTGGCCCAAAGTCAAATTTTAATAAGAGGCCTTATACTTTTTTTATTATTACGTATACACATATATGCAAAAAAACTAATCATGCATTTTTTTCATACTTATTGTTTATAGTATATATTTTTAAATGACACAAAGTCTTTAACTTCACATAGTAATATTAATATTATTATTTATATTACAAAATAATAATTTAAATAAATGAGATGTTAGACATGTATTTACAATATGTTACATTTGATATTATTGTAAAAATGTATTTACTAGTATGAAAATTTAAGTAGTTTAATTCAAAGTTCTAAAATATTTTATTGTTAAAGAGTAGACACCTTTTTTTTTATACAATTTTTTGTACTTTTGTATTTTTTTTACAAACATTAATATTGTCTAATTTGAAATAAAATTTTAAAATTCATTATTAAAAATTTTGGGGATCTAAATCAAGGCTTTACTAGTCTTCTATCAGAGCCACTTGTCCACACCTGATATTCTTAATCAAATTTATAGAGTCTAATTTAAGATAAATCAATAATGACAAGAACATTAAAGACAGTGAATGTGTTATTCAGTTACCAAATGTGAATAAAGTTGGCAGTAAGTGTGTCATTCAGTTATCAAATGTGAATAAAGTTGGTTGAACGGTACGTTCATGGTGGGGTTATAGTCTATAAATAATTGTTGTTCATCAATGAGGGGCGACTCAACAGAACCGGTGACTAAAACCATAAGACTCTGAAACGTCTTTTACGAAATTCATATTACATTGAGATACAAAAAAAACTACATGACTTTGATATAGTGGTGAGAGAGCAACTAATGATGTATGAGTTAGTCACACATCATATGGTATTGAATTGATCTTCCCCTAAATGAAAATCATAAATGGTAAAACCCATTATCTGTCGTGTTTTGAATCTTGCGACATTTGTCTCGGAAATTTCTCAGTTAAAAAAAATTAAACGCAAAAGAACATGCTTTCTAGTATGTGGATCAATGAAATGTGACAAAAAAATAGTTAATTGAGAATTTGAGTTGAAATTAAAAAGCAAAAATCATGAGAACCATGAAAAAAGACTATACATAAAGGAAAAAAATAAATTGAGGAAAAGATAAATATATTATTTAATTTAGTGAAAAATATTTATCCAATTAACTCACTCAATTTTACGTCTACCAAATATTAAAAATTATTAAATTTAAAACTTATTATTGATAATTATATAAATATAAATTAGGAAGTCTAATTTATATAATAATATAATAATACTTCTTATTTTTGGGGCCTTAATTATTTGGGGCCTAAGGCAAGGGCTTCACTTGCCTTACCCTGGTAAATTTTCGCCTCTGTTGTTGAAAGATCAGGACCCGCTGGGAATTTATTCTACACCAGCCTGCCGGCCCTAAATCTATCTTACTCCTCTTTGTCTCTTCGACGGATCGGTGACTCCCCTCCAAGTGCTTCTCCAGATCTTGAACAATGAGCAAGAAGAGGCTCAGAGAATCCAAAATCAAACCCCAAACAACCTTTCTTGACGCAACACAAGGTACTTCTTTAATAAAGCATTTAGCTTCATGCAACGCTTCTATAAGGTCAAAAGCCTTCGCACATCTTCAAACATGGCTCGTAACACAAACAACTCAGCTCGCCGATGAGGATATGAAGAAGCTTTGGAAGGGTCTTTTCTACTGCCTTTGGCACTCCGATAAAGCCCCTGCTCAAGCTCTGCTCATCGACCGCATCTGCTCTCTGGTAAAAAATCTTGAATTAGGTATTTGCTTCCATTATTTTTCTGCTTTCTTGATTACCCTTCGTCGCGAATGGAATGGTATTGACCATTTAAGATTGGACAAGTTTTACTTACTTATTAGGAAGTTTGTCGGTTCAGTATTTGAGTTGATGAAGAAATGTAAGTGGGATTTGGAGGTTATGGGGAAGTGTGTTGAGGTTTTGGAGAATAATGCGTTTTTGGCGACAGATAAGTTGTTGGGTCACGGGGTTAATTATCATATTGCCTCTGTTTTTCTTGATGAGCTAAAAGGATGTTGTGTCCCGGTTCGTGATGATGTGGTTGTTTGTTTGTTTAAGCCCTTTTTGAGTGTGATGGGGAAGTCTGAGGATAAAATTATGGTTGGAAAAGTTAAAAGTTGTGTTTTTGAGGAGTTGTTGAAGATGGGGAGGAGTTTGTTGGAGAGGAGAAAGGAAGGTGTGGAGGAGGGGGGTGAGAGCTATGGTGATGTGGCATTTGGGGTTATTGCATTGAAAATGGGGTTTTCGGGGAAGCTTTTTGAAGTAGGTTCGTCTGTGGATTGTGTTCAGGGTAATAGGAAGGTGGCTTTGAAGTTGCACGAGGAGTTCTTGAGGTTGGAGAAGGAGTTTGAAGCTTTAGGGATTGAAATTAGTCTGCCTTACATCGATGAGGTTGTTGATGATGTAGTAGAGGTGCCTCAATTAATACCAATTGAGAATGGTTTGAGTGGTGTAGCGTGTGATTCCGAAGTGGCTAAAGATGAGAATGAGGAAGAATCTGGTGATGAGACTTTAAGGAAGTGCAAGAAGGTGAAGAGAGCAGAGGATGGAAGCGGTAAAAAGGCGAAGAAGAAAGAGAAGAAGAAAAAGGTTTCTGAGAATGGCACTTTGGTTGAGGAAAATGGGTCTAATGAGATCGAGAGTGGTAGTAAAAGGACAAAGAAGAAAAAGAAAAAAAGTGGGCTTTCAGAAAATTCCTCTATTGTGGAGAAAAGCTCTAGGGGCTACAAAGAGGAGAATATGATTACTGCTACTGGTGATGGTACCAATTCTGAGCCGGACATTGAGAACAAAGTGACTTTTAATGAAGATGTGATTTCAAATCTTCAAATGCAGTTTGAAAAGGTTGCTGCTGAGGTTGGTTTAGATGACGACGACAGCGATGATGATAATTCTTCTCACACACCTACAATTTCTGTGAAAAAGAAGAGAAAGAGAGGAAAAAACACTCAGGGAGCAGAGTCTTGTATCCCTGTCATAAATGGTGAAGGTCATGATGCTACAAAGAGTGCAGAGAAAAGTGCAAAAAAGGTTAGGTTTTCTATGAAGAACAACCTGGTATGGAAACCCAACAGTCCAATGCCTCCACAAAGCTTACGGTTGCCACCAACTCTTACTCCCCGAGGTAGTGCTTTGAAGAAGGGGGTGCAGCCCGGCCCCATAAGAGAGATGGCACAATGCACAAGGAAGATGAAGCAGAAAAAGAAAGGCCGCAAGATACTGAGGACTATCTCCCCTGCGATGAAGCGACTGAAAAAGATGAGAGCTATGTCTGCTTAGTAAAGTTTAAGTTGGCAGGTGCTTGTTCACTAATTTCTTCTTTGTAATCCCTTTTTGTGTTTTTTGAGATTTTCTTAATCCCATTTGAGACTTCATATGTCTTATGCTTAGGATTTTTGGTAGCTTTTCTTTGATTAAACATAAAGTTACTTCGAGAAAATGTGTTTTAAAGTTGGTCTTGGAACTACTCTGTTTTTATACATCCATCGTGTTATTTAATTTTGCAGTTCTATTAGTACAGTACTAAATTCATGTATGTGGTATTTTCTGATTTTCTGTAAATTGTGCACTTCGCTTCAGGGAAGCATTTGATTTCTTCTCGCTTTTTGCTTCAAGCCTCATGGCCCTTGTCCCTTTATTGCGTTGTTCGCTTTTAAAAACACTGTTTAGTGTGGGACCACTGTTTCACGTATATTTCTGCTCTCCTGAACCTAGTAAAGAGTTGAAGGGTACCAATTCCAACGAAACCTAAGATCTTTGTTCTCCTCGTTTGCCTTGTCAGCATAAATAGAACCTTTAAGTGGATCTCGTAGTCAATCTCTAATACTTAACAATGCTCGGTAGCTAGCTAGTTTCACATTTTATGAGCATGAGTATTAACTTTCTAGGTTTCATAGATCTTTCTTTTCTCTTTTAATTAGTTAGGTAACATAGATCTTTCATTTGCTTTAACATATCTATATAAAAACTTTACACACTGGTCTGGATATTTCATGAGATATTCAAAAATAGAATAAAACTTGGCAAAGGGAAAAAAATACTGCTTGTACCCATATCCGACACTTGTGTTTATATAAAGCTGGTTCATGTAAGATGGGATTTCTGTGAGTTCAAAAGCCAACAAGTTATTTTGAAAACATAACATGGTTATTTTTGCATTAAGTGCAGTGTGGTGAAGAAAGTCAGCTACAGGATTATATGATATCTCTTGAATGAGTGCAGAAAATGAATGACATAAGAATAGAGGGGTACCCGAAAAACAGAGAAAACTTAGGTACTTCACGAGTTCGTTTTTGAGCCCTAGTCCACCTGCCAAGACCTAACATCCTCCTTATTAACACTCCCCTTGAAGGAGGAGACAAAACTTAAGCATGTCTAAAGAATGAATTATTAATTTATCAGCAGGGTAAGTTCTCTGCTGCATAGGCTCGCAACAAGTGCCAGTGCTGCTTGTTGATATCACTGAGCGTTGTCCTGTAGAATTAGGTGAAATAAAGCCTTGGATAACTTTTGCTTGAAAGCTGAGGTATGCCTCATTAGTTGTAACAAAACCATTCCCATCAGTAGAAGCACTGAAATTCAGACTTGCTATATGTAGATATATGCTATAATTTATCAAGTATGAGCAAAATGTTTATAGTGATTCTGAATTTAGGGGCTGCTGTGTTTCTTAGCAATAATGCTGTGAATCGTGAATTAAAAGGGTAAGATTGAACTGCAGATTTGGAGGCCTAGAATTTCACAAAATTAGAAGCAAAGGGGAAGGGCTTCTAGAATCTCGTAGTCGATCTGAAAATTCACAAAATTAGAAGCAACAACTGTATTTAAGCTCTTAAAACTTTTTTAATGCCTGAAGGATTAATAGCTATCTAAGAAATAGACCAGCTTCCTGCTGAACACTTCTAAACAGGCCTAAAACATAAAAACTATCATATAAGTTAGATCCAATAAGTGAAACTGCCTTAGAGTTTCGTACAAACTACAGAAAGTAGAAGATTGTAAAATTCGTGCCAGAAAACTTATTGAAGTATTGAGGGGTATTACTCTGATTTTTTGCTAGAATGAAGAGGAATCTGTAAATTGCTTCCTCCTTTAGTCAAGGAAATGGGCTCTGGACTTTGAAGATTGTTCACTGGTTCATGTCTTTTAGGCTTTGTTACTGATATAGAGTGCTTATCTTCTTTAAGCTAGAGCTTCAGAAAAAGGTGATGAAGATTCTGCTGGCAGCATTACATTTGGATGTAAAGGCTTTTTAAAGCATGGAAATGCACAAATAGATTCGAAATCTCATACCATTTATTATTTCGGTCTTTAGTTGAAAATATCTGAAGCCCCAGCTTGTATGGATGGATCGTCGTGCCTTATAAAAATGATAAGCTCTCTGCTTGACGAGCCGTGCTTGCTATTCTCACTTATGAAGGAAAGGAAGCACAGTTATGAATTATCATTATCATCCAATAGTTGAGGATCCTGAATGAGTTAGAAATACTGTGGTGGTGCAAAAGTTTAGGACTGATTTGGGATAGGATTTGTTTTGGCCGTGGGTACCCTTCTCTGTTTTTATGTAAAATGGAATCCAGCCAGTTGGGAATTATATCTGTTAGAGCGAAGATCAGTAGATGAGAGAGCGGTTTTCCCTTCATTGGTGCTTTTGTGATGTTTCGATATTCTGCATGTGTAAAGAAAAATGAATATGTCATGGTTGAGAGCATGCATATACACAGATCTGTTGAATATTTTGTGGTATCTGGTCACTAGATTAGTTGTGCTTGCCTAAGGATGGTGTTTTATATTATACTTGTTTCTCTTAGTTGCTTTATAGTGTCCAATGACTGCACATAGCTTTAACAATAGTTATCGTTGTGTTTACCTCGAAAATACGAGTAACAATTACATTTGATTTGTGGTTTTAAAAATATGTGATTTTGGTTTAGTACCAATTAACAATCAAGAAATGTGAGGTATAAATGAAAGAAACAAGTGAATCAAACTAGTGTTACTCAAGCAGTTCTGACCTCGAGCTTAGTGATCTCGAGATGGACCAAGAACAATTAAGTAAGAACAGTAGAGAGAAAAGACAAGTCTAATGAGTAATGAGCCTGAAAAGTAAGATAGTATATTCTTTGCCAATGATTAGATTATGTTACAAATGATTGAGTCCCCTTTAAATAATAAAGAAACCCTAAATAAGGTACATTTTCATTTACAGTGAGGAATATTATTGGGTCAACTGTCTAATCGCTTAATACCGAGTTGTACAATCCTATTCCAAAATTTGCTCCATGATCTTGGGGACGTGGCATGAATCTATCTCATTCTGTTACAAATTCATAACGGTGTTATTCGGGGTCGAGCATACTCGGCTTCGATATTTCTTGTACTCCTATCTTCGGACATCCGTCGACCTCGAACTCGACCTTACTAGAATTCAGACCTAAGGTGATCCCTCGAGCGGGGGAAATCGGGTGTGCCTGGTTTCAACCGTATACAGATGGTCCTCACGTTTGTTAGAGTAAAGATGATAAGAAAGGACTTGAACCTCGATCTCCTGGAGTCTCTAACGATGGTGTCGTTCCATGACGTAGGTGTTCGAAGTGACCGAAACGTCCCGTCAGTTCGCTTTCCGAAAACATTAAATGCACGCTAATAACGGCCGGCGACTAGCATCGCCGAACCGCCACCCCTCATCTAAATATGGTGTTCTTTCTGTGAACTAAAAACTTACCTCTTCATTGTATTTACTTTGCTCGCTCTTTCCTCTTCATCTCCTTCTCTTCTAATTACTTTTTACTTCTGTCACCGAAAAACTTCAAGCTCCCGTAAAACACCACACTCTGTTACCGCCTGAATTCCTTAGTTTTAAACCTATGGCTAAAACTTTCAAAACAGTACCCCAAAAAGAGAAAGCATCGTCTTCTTCTACTTCCCTGTCGGCCAAATCGGTGGCGCCGCCGGCTCTTCACGAAATCACCCTGGCCCTTGCGTGATAAAGAAGGATCTTAACATCGTAAATCCTCTCGATATCCCAGGCCGATGCGAACATGTATCTCAATACATTAGTTTGATATCGAAGAAATATCTCAAAGCCATGAAGAAGGAGTGCAGTTGGGGAGACGAGGTCGTGGTTTAGATCCCAGGCCCTGAGGAGAGCATCACTACCCACATGGAGGGATTTTTAAGTGTTTACACTTACCCCTTCACACTGGGTCCTCTAGATCCGGTAATGATTGACTTCTGCAAAACAGACGAGGTCACCCTCGGCCAGATCCATCCCTCCCTCCTTTTGGCGTATCGTGATCATGCTGCGCTATTTTTTCGGAAAGGCCGAGGAGTTGGAATTTACCTTCAATCATCTTATTCGGCTGTATCAGCCCCAACTGTTTAGAGGGCTTATCAAGCTGCAACGTCGAACAAAGAAGGCCTTCTTTGCTAGTAATGATGAAAGACAAAGATCGAGGTTGGATGAGCTGGTTCATCGGAGTAAGAACTTCGGATGTCATCCCCAGGGACAAAATGCCGTTCCTTGAGAGATGGAACTTTAATTGTAAGTGGAGTTCCTTAACAAATACTTCTTCATATTCTGCTTCCATGTTCCATAATATTTTTATCTTTCTGCAGCTGTTTCTTGGACACCTCACGCTATCCCTAACCTTGAGGAATGGGTCCGAAAGTTAGCTGCCATCTCGTATGATAAGTGCAAATGGCGCGATTTATCAAGGGGTAAATGGGAGGCCAAACATCATAGTAAGTTCTTTTCCCAAGCTTTGATACTTTCTTTTAATGGTGATGTCATCTCATTCATGTTTATTTGTGCAGGCATTGGAGATGTCTTCGAAAATGAGGCCAGCTCCGCTTGGGGAAGGGACCGACTCCCCGATTTCGAAATCGGGGCAAGACAATAAAAGAAAGGGGGCTTCGAAGCCCAAAGATACCCATGATGAAGTGGCCCCTACTCGGAAACCGAGGAGAAAACTCATTCATATGGACTTGAATTCATCTATTCAACACCTGGAAGACGAAGAGAACGAAGGTGAAGAATCTGTGTTGGTGCCCCGAACTAAGAAACCAGTCGATGCTGCCAAGTCCTCCGAACTTGATACCTTGCCTCTTGATGAAGGAACTCAGAAGAAAGACTCGGGAAAAGCCCTCGAGTTTTTCGAGATCGAGATCACACCTTCTCCTTCAACAAATACGCCGGAGGGGACAAGTGCTGAGAGAGTCGAACCTAATTAGAGCGCCCCGAGTGAGGAGCTCGGGCCATGATAATGGGTTACTCGCTTTCTCTACCATCTTACTCCGAGGAGATAATAAAGGATGCATGGGATCTGCGAACACCCGACCCGAGCAAGGTCCTCGAAGAAGACCCTTTCAGGGACTGTTTCATTGGGGTTGACGATGTTGTTGACTTTAACATGCATCCACCCTCTTCGAAGATGCTCAACGCCTCCTCTCTCGGGCAAATACTAACTCTTATTGTTGTAATTCTTCCTTTTCTTCCCTTCTTTTGTCTAACATATCTTCATTTCATGTATAGGCGATCGTCAAGTTTAAAGCTGAGCTGAGCCAATGTGAGGCAGAGCTCACGAAGGTTTCGGGTGAAAAGAAGCCTTGAGGCTCCTCTGTAGCCAAAAGGAGGAGTAGCTTAAGGACCTTCGGACTGAATTGGCCAAAGCCCGAAAAAACGAGACCGAGCTAGATGAGCAGGTAACTGTGATCTTAACAAAGTATGGTCTTCTTGGCCTTACTTCAGAGGCTAACACTTCGATGTCTCAGTTGTAGTAGAGTTGGAGATGATTGGGCACCTTCGGGTGAGGTTGATCAAGTTAAGACTGACTGCCATCGATGGAAAGAGAACATGGATCGGTTTGCTGCCAATAAGGAAGATGTTAGAGCCTAACTGACCTCGACTGAAACTCAACTCTGAGGCATTAAAGTGAAAAGTCTGGCCCAGGCCAAGAAAATTGAGGAGTTAGAGGTAGAGCTTGATAGAGCTCGGGCCGAAGCTGCACATGCCAAGGCTGAAGTTGAGAACATGAAGGCTACGACTAATAAGACCATCGCCATATACTTAATTGATACGGGGCTGTTCAAGAGGAGCTGAGGGAGGCCTCCGACCGAGAGAAATGGAGTAATTATTTTGCCAAGTGCTAGGCTCTGAGGGAGACTCTAGAAGAAATCCATTGTGCTAAGTTTGTAAGATCCTTTACTGACAACTCCGAGGACTCGGTACGGTCTTTCCCAATTCGGGCCTAGTTTCCCTTCATTCGAGTATCGAGCATTGAGGGTAACTTTCTGTAGAACTAAGTCCTCGATTCGGATGTGTCGAAGGTTGGTCCTTCTATTTTAATCTTTCGATCCTTTGCTTCTACGCGACTATCCAAGCAAGCGGTGCTTCTTATTTTTCATCTAATAGCTCGAGGTTAGTATTTATAGCCTCGTGATTTGACTCTTCCGATACGTGTCAAAACCTGGCACTGGGTTCTCTGACCTCAACAGGAATAAGGGCCTCAGAGCCATATACAAGAGAAAATGTGGTAGCCCCCGTGCTAGACTTTGATGTTGTTCGATATGCCGAAAGGATCTCGGGTAGAACTTCTTTCCATTTTACCTTCGCATCGTCCAACCTTTTCTTTAGGTTTTGAATAATAGTTTTGTTTGTGGACTCGGCATGTCCATTTCCAGTCGGGTGGTACGGCGTTGATAAGATCCTTTTTATTTTATGTGCTTCGAGGAACTTTGTTACCTTGCTGCCGATGAATTGTTTCCCGTTGTCACATACGATTCTGACAGGTATCCCGAACCGGCATATAATGTGATCCCAGATAAAGTCAATAACTTCTTTTTCTCTAACCTTCTCGAAGACATGTGCTTTCACCCGTATAGAAAAATAATCAGTCATAAACAAAATTAATTTAGCTTTACCTGGGGCCGTTGATAGGGGGCGATTATGTCCATTCCCCATTTCATGAAAGGCCAAGGGGATAGGACCGAGTGAGGTTGTTCTCTAGGCTGATAGATCATCGTTGTAAACCATTGGCACTTATCACGCTTTTAGATAAGCTTCTTGGTATCTTTTTCCATGCTATCCCAGTAATACCTTGCTCTAATAACTTTGCAACCAAAGACTCGGTGCCGTGGTGATTCCCACAAGTACCTTTGTAGATTTCTCATAGAATATAATCGGTGTCCCCCGACCCTAATCATACCGCCAATAGCCCGTCGAATGTTCTCCAATACAATGTTTTATCATGCAAACCTAGCAACCTTGATTTGTAGGGCCCTCAATTCTTTATGGTCCGATGGGAGTTTTCTATTTTTCATATAATCGATATATTTGTTCTTCGAATCCCAAGTCAAATTTGTTGAATTTATCTCGGCATGACCTTCTTCAACCACAAACCTCAATAACTGGACGATAGTCCTCAGGATGATATCATCTTTTTCGACCGAGGATCCCAGATTAGCAAGTGCATCGGCCTCGCTATTTCGTTCTCGAGGAACAGGATCCAGAATCCACTACTTGAAGCGATGCAAAGTTACCTGTAACTTGTCCAAGTACCGTTGCATTCTATCCTCTCGAACATCAAAATTTTTGTGTACTTGGTTCACCACCAACAGTGAATCGCACTTGGGTCAATGACTTATGCTCCCAATCTTTTAGCTAGTTCGGGACCTGCAATCGTGGCCTCTTACTCGGCCTTATTATTAGTTAACCCAAAAGTTTTTTCGGTGAAGAATTTTTTTTTTATTTCATCACCGCAAATCTGTTACAAGCTTTTTCCTCAGTACTTTCCTTTTTTTCTCTTATTTCTTTCTATATACATATATATTAGCTATATGTTCCGTGGTTTCAAAACATTTCTTTCTGTCTATCTATTCTACTATTTCTGCATGATCTCTTCAATCCATTCTCTTTCTTGAATACTTGTCTTGCTCTTCAAATATGTGATCTTCCTCATTTTGCATTTTTGTTTTATCTTCCTTACATTGTATGCAGTTGTAGGTAGTTTGAAATCCTATACAACAGTGTTTCTTGCCTTCCGTATCCAGTACACCAAGGCAACCAATATAGTAGTGACAACTTCCCTGCATCTTCTCCCTTTAAGTAATTTGGTCACTCTTCTCTAGATTCCTTTTATCTCTGTCTTTTGTATGCCTATGTTCATCCACTGTAACACCTCCCTTAAGCATTGCTGTGAATATACACATTCAAAGAATAAATGTTGGGTGGTCTCCTCTTCTGTTCCATATATTGGACATCTATCTTCTTGACTAATGCTCATACTATACAATCTGGATTTTGTCAGCAGCCTTTGATGCATAGTGATGCAACAAATAAAACTGTGCTTAGGTAGGTTCATGCTATTCCATACCCATCTTCTCCATGCCCAACTCTCATTTTCTCCCATTCACCATGTGTATCCCCCCTTTATTGTGTACTTTCCATGGGCATTGCTCTATAAGTTCTGATTATAGTCTGGAGCAAATATTTCCTTGATTATGCATATTTTCTTCCAATACCAGCAAACATCAGTGGGGCATTTGTACTGCCACCAATCCTTCTCCTATAAGTAGACAATGTTGATCCATTTTACCCATAGGTTGTCAGCTTTTTGAGTAATGTTCCATACATATTTTGTAATAGCAGCTTCATTCCATTTTATTATATCTGTTACCCCCAAACCTCCTTCATGATTTGCCATGCCCACTAGATCCCATGCCACTAGGGGTGGCTTATGTGTGATAGTTTTTCCATCCCAGATGAAATTTCTACACATAGCAGTTATCCCTTTCAACACCTGCTTTGGGAGTAAAAATATGGTTGACCTGTAGCTATAGATGTGAAGTAGTACTGAATTCACTATCTGTACCCTTCCTGCATAACACAAATGTCTTGTACCCCAACCTTTGATTCTAGCTGCTACCTTATTTATAAGTATTTCACAGTCCATTTTAGATAGCCTCTTAGCTGATATAGGCATACCAAGGTACCTGAATGGCAGATTTTCTTTTTGGTACCCTGTCATGTCCATCAAATCCTTCTGGTGCTAGTTTGACATGTTGACACTGAAGATGTTTGACTTGTTTGCATGTAATCAGGCCTGAACTTTCTAAGAATGTTTTCAAGCCCCTCAATAATAGTAGCACCGATTGAAAGGTTCCTTTACTGAATAGTAGCACATCATCTGCAAAGCACAAATGATTCAACTTCAAGTGTTTGCACTCAATGTGATATTCAGATCCCACCTGCTCTGCAACTACATTCATTATCCTTGTGAAATATTCCTTGCAAATGACAAAGATCAGTGGGGATATAGGGTCCCCTTGTCTAAGTCCTCTTTCCCCTTTTATGTTCCCATACAAACCTCCATTCATTGCAATTGCATACTACACTATAGTTATGCATGTTATAATCCATTTAATAAATTGTTGAGTAAATTCTAGTGCATGCAATATTTCAGCTACAAACTCCCATTCCACTGTGCCATAAGCTTTCCTCAAATCTATTTTGATCAAGCAACTACTGGTGGTTTGTTTTCTGTTATACAGTCTTATCAAGTCTTGACATATTAGGATGTTCTGAGCAATGGTTCTTCCAGCCACAAAAGCACTTTGATTGGGGGATATGATATATGGCAGGACTTTCTTCAACCTGTTTGTTAACATCTTGGATATTACCCTATAGATTGTATTGCAACAAGCTATAGGTCTGTAGTCTGTTATTGTGCCTGCATGATCTGATTTTGGGACTAGAGTCGACATAATGCTATTCCATGCCCTCAATAATTTCCCTATTTTAAAGAAATCCATTATTACTGCTGCAAGATCCTCCTTAACTTGAAAAACTGGCTTCTATAGCCATCTGGTCCAGGTGCTTTATCTCTTGCTATCTCCCACAAAGCTTGTTTCATTTTAGCTGTTGTAAACTCCTCAACTAGCATACCTCTTTGTTCCTTTGAGACTACATGTCCTTGCTTAACAGTTGCACTGCATACCTTTCTTCTATTCTCAATTTTAGTGCCAAGTAAATTAAAGTAATATTTCACAAAAGCATTAGTAATCCCCTCTATATCATTGCTTGTTCTCCCTTCAATGTCTTTTATAGTAAAGATTCGGTTAGCATTTCTTCTAGCTTTTAGCATGCTATGAATTTTTTTTTGCATTCATATCCCTTGAGTTCAGCTAATGCATTTTACACTTCTTCTTAAGGTACTGGTTCCTTGTCAGGTTCCAGTATGAATATTGTTTAGCTAGCCTTGCCTCTTCTTCAATCAACCTTATGTTTAAAGGATCTTTCTGTAGTTCTTTGGCACTCCTCTGGTTCTATTTTTGCCTACACAACTTTCCTTTTTACATCACCAAATTGAATTCTTCTTATTCCTTGTAGAGTAGCTTAAAGTCTATTCAGCTTCCCCACCAATCTATATTGCTTAGTACCTGTAATCCCCTTATTCCAGCTAAATTCCACTTGTTGTTTGAAGTCAGTGGCTTGACTCCATATGTTAAAATATCTGAATCTGTACTATCCATTTTGAGGTCCTTGATCCCAGTTAATCAGAGCTGGACAATGGTCCACGAGTCCTTCATTTCCAAAGTGAACTTCTGATCCTGGCAATTTCATCACGCAATCTCCATTAACTAGCACTCTATCAGTCCTGCTATAGACTCTACTAGTGTCTCCATATTTGTTGTTCCATGTGAAAAATGATCCAGATGATTTAAGTTCTTGTAATGAACATCTCCCTAAACACTCTTTGGATTTTTTAATTTCTGAAACTGTTATTCGACTACCCACCCTTTCATCTATATTCAATACATAGTTGAATTCTTCCATAATTGCCCATAGTTTGTTAGTGACACCATGAATTTTCTCCAAGTCTTACCATAAATGTCTTCTTAAAGTTTGGTCATTAAACCTATATACAAATGTAATTTGGAACTTGTGCTGAGTCCCTCCATGTTCTACCTCACAATGCATCATTTGAGCTAATACATCAGTGATATTTACAATGAATATATTTGGCTTCCAAAGCACCAAAATTCTTCCACCTGGATGATGAGCTAAATTATGACTAAAAGACCATCCATTAGAAAGATTAAGAGAAGCTAAAGATGCTTTTTGCTTCTTAATGTTTATCTCCAGGAATCCAAACAGGCCTACATTAGCATTGTGTAAGAAAAGATTCATTTCTTTCTGCTTATCCTTCCTGTTTAGACCCCTCACATTCTAAAATCTCAATTTAACCATTTTTGAGGAGGTTTGTACCTCCCCTCCCTGTTCCTGGACCCATCTCTATTTTCCTTTGTACTCCCCTCTGGTAGCTTGTTGTTGAGCCGTCTTTTCCTCGTTGAGTTACCTTCTCATTGTATAATTCCTTTAGCTTTATTTCTCCTGTCTGTCAATGTTTGCTCTCTAGCACTCTCCTCTGCAATCTGCTCCTCCTCATGATCCTCCGGTGTTGAGAAAGAATTACTCATTGTCATGATAATCTGCTTATGTAAAGCTTTCCCTTGTACACCATTTGGCTGTTGTTCCATGCTTTCCCCTGCTATGGCTGGCTTTTCTTTTTGCGCATTCCTCTCCACTGGCTTCCATTCTTTTCTTACTTGTTATGCTTGTGGGTTTTGTTGTACTCTTCTACATTGTTGGTCTGTGTGCCCAAACAATTTGTATTGTTGACGCATTATAGGCTTCCGTTCATACTCCATTTCCTATTCAATTATTTGTCCCAATTCATTTTCAAACATCACTGAATTTGGATATGCTTTGTTCAAAGGAACCTCCACTGTTACCCTTGCATACATGAGTTTCTCCTTTCTCGTTGTTGCTCTATTAGCCTTCACAGGTTTCCCCACCAGCCCAGCAATTTTTGTTAGAATTGCTTTCCCCCGGTACTTTAGATCTAGGCCCACTAGTCGAATTCATATAGGCATCTGCTCCACTGTTACATTCGTTATCTCCATTCCTGGTTTCTGTGGCTTAATTATCACTGGTTTTCGATCAAATATCTACACTCCCCCTTCAATTGCCTTTGTACGCCCTTCATTACTATGGAATCTGACCATGAATACTCCTTTTTTAATTTGAGCTACCTTATCAATTCCCAAATTCTTCCATATATGATTGAAATATCCCTCCACCACTGTTAAAGGTGGATTTGACCCCATCACAAAGCATACAACCGCAGTTGCCAGTATTCTATTTTCACTTTTACATCTTCCATCATTATTTTTACATTAGCATTAGAATTCACTCCTTCTAGGTCAAATCCCTCAGTTATTGGCGTATTTCTAACTATTTTACTCTGGGACTTCAAATTTGTAGCTAGGGCTTGAGATTTACCTATAGTTTTCCTCCTCTGTTTCCACTTTGTCTGCCCATGATTGCTTCCTGCTAGACTGTGATTGATTGCTATTATCATGTTGCTTATTTGCTTGCGTAGCTATCGGTGTTGCCATTGGTGTTTCCTTTGATGTTCACGGCATAGGTGTCTGCTTCAGTTCTAACAAAATTACTCCTTGTAACACAGTAATGCTTCTAGCTTTCTTTGCATCTTCAGTTTGTGGAATTGCTCTCATGAGAAAACATCTCTATTGATTTACCGTTCCTAATTTCCCTCTCTCTCCGGTTCGTTACTTCTTCGCCATTTTAGCCTTAGCTGAGAGAAGCTCTCATTCTAGAGAGAGAAAGTTTTTGAGTTAACCTAGAAGTTTTGTTAGATTGTCTAATGGTACCACCCGTTGGTTGATTTAAGACAATGCCAAGCTCAAACTCTTTCACATTTGAGGCACCATCTGTGAAAAGGGTCCATACCCCCGAAGATGTACCCGATCTTAGCAGGAGTTCTTTTTCCACTTCGGGTACGAGGGTCGGCAAAAATTACCATAAGGTCAACTAGGATTTGCGACTTAATGGCCGTTTGGGGTTGATACTCGATAGAGTAACTGCTAAGTTTGATAGTCTATTTGGCCAACCGGCCTGATAACTCGGGCTTATGAAAAACATTTCGAAGGAGGTAAATTGTTAATACACATATGGGATAACACTGAAAATATGGTTTTAGCTTTCTAGATGCGCTTATCAATGCAAGTGCTAATTTTTCTAAGTGAGGGTACATAGTTTCAACATCTCCTAAAGTTCGGCTTGCATAATAAACAGAGAATTGCATACCTTGCTCTTCTCGTACTAGTACACCACTTACCGGTATCTTAGATACTTCCAAGTATAGGTAAAGTTTTTCATGTGCCTTTGGGGTGTGAAGAAAAGACGGACGCGATATTCTAAGGTTTGCTGACATTCCAGGGTCTATGCGAAATCCTTTTTCTTTTTTAGCAAAGAAAAGAACCGATGACTCTGATCTGATTACCTCAAAATGAACCGACCCAGGGAAGCAATCCATCCTGTTAGCCTTTGACGGCCTTCACACTATCCACGACTATGACATCCTCGATGTACTTGATCTTATTGGGGTTAATTTTGATTCCCCAATTCGACACCATGAAGCTGAGGAACTTACCCGAGCCAACTCTAAAGGCACATTTCTCTGGGTTAAGCTTCATGTTGTACTTTCTCACAATTTTGAATGTTTCCTGCAAATGAGTCAAAAGGTCCTCTGCACGCAGGGACTTAACCAACATATCAACAATGTAAACTTCCATTGTTTTACATATTTGTTCTTCGAACATTTTTTTGACAAGGCGTTGATATATAGCTCCCACAATTTTAGCCCGAAGGGCATTACGTTATAACAATAATTTCCAAATTTAGTAATAAACAAAGTCTTTTCCTGGTCCTCTGGGTTCATCTGAATTTGATTGTACCCGGAGTAGGCGTCGAGAAAAGTTAGCATCTCGTGACCGGTCGTGGCATCGATCATATAATCGATGTTGGGCAGTGGGAAAGAATCTTTCGGACATGCTTTGTTCTTATAGTCTACACACATTATAAGTTTGTTTCCTTTTTAGGAACTACAACTACATTGGCTAACCATTCGTGGCACTTTACCTCCCGAATAGACCCCATTTTAAGAAGTTTGGTTACCTCGTCCTTTATGAACGTATGTTTCACCTCGGATTGGGTCCTCCTTTTATGCTTCACCGATTTGAACCTGGGATGGATGCTTAGACGATGTGTGGTGATTTCTGGTGGAATCCCAGTCATATCTAAATGGGACCAAGAAAAGCAATCCATATTATCAATAAGAAATTGAATAAGTTTTTTCATGAGTTCGGAGGTTAATCCCGTTCCCAGATATACCTTTATCTCGTGTATGTATTCAATCACTATGACCTGCTCCAGCTTCTCAACAGTTGACTTGGTTTCATCTGACTCTTAGGAAAGGTTCGAGGAGTAAGGAAATCCACTTCTTCGTCTTCGCTTACCTGTTGCTCTGATTTCATCGAGGTTGGTGGCGGTGATTTGCTTTTAGCCGCCTGCTTACCTTTTGTGCTCGATTTATTTGATGTCGAAGGCTCTGGTATTGGCACCACTTCTTCGACTACAAACATCTCCTTTGCAGCATGTTGCTCTCCACAAAATGTTTTCACTCCTTCCTCTGTTGGGAAATTCATAATCTAGTGAATAGTTGAAGGCACTGCCCTGTGTATCCATGGTCTCCCAAGAGTGTATTATATCTCATGCCGCCTTCGATGACATGGCATTTCATATCTTGTATGGTTCCGGCAATGTTTACTGGTAGGATTATCTCCCCCTTTGTTGTTTCGCTTTCCATATTGGAGCCATTTGGGATCCGGGACGCAGGTACAATCTGATCTTATAGATCGAGCTGTTCTATGACCCTCAATCTGATTATGTTTGCTGAGCTACCTGTGGTTTAAAAGAATATTACAAAACACTTAAGTTAACGATGGATGAGGTCAAGGCCACGACTTCGATCGATCAACTTCGAGCTGAGATGGATGAGGTCAAGGCCACGACCATGGTGTGGAAGGGCAGGATGGACCTGTTGGCTTCGTAGAAAGAAGTTGCAAAAGCAGAGTTGGAATTGGCTGAGAACCAACTCAGGATGTCGAAAGACAAAATCGATAAGTGGTCTCGGCTAAACTATGATCTCCGGTACAGTTGAGCTTGGCTGTTGTGGAATGGGATGCCCTGAGACAAGAATATGATACAGTGAGGTCCAAATTGGATGCAACCTCTTCTAACATCGAGGAAATATTGGCCCGGTACATGTCTGATGTGGTGATAGTCGAGGCCCGCTTGAAGACGAAGACTGAATACGTAAAAAGACTATCCCGAAGAGAGAACATCGAGGAGATTCGTGTTCGAGATTTTGACATGTCGCCCAAGATTCAAGAATCCAAGAGACTTGAGGCTGAGGCAAAGGAACTCCACATACCATAGGGTCCGGAAGTCTCCGAGGGTTTCGACGACTCTAGTGATGAATCGGGCCCCAGTGAAGACCAGGCGTAAATGCCTTAATTCTTTTTAGTTTTTCCTTATGTACCTTTTTTTTAATTCTATTTTTGAGGTTGTTTCATCGTGACTTTGTAAGTAATTTTCTTTGAATATATAAAATTTCCCCTTTGGTAGTGTCGTATCATTTTAACTTCCGCTTGTAATTTTTTATTTGTGCATCATTTTTAATGCCTTAACATAAAATCACATGTAGTCTAGAGCATCTGTTCTTCGGAGGCCCATTTGATTTTGATGGCGACTACGGATTACTTGTGACTTCAAATCTTCGATAAAACCGAAGGCCTTTGTGATGCTTAAGTATTTTAGATGATGTATTTTATAAGGTAACCTTTTAATAGGTTTCGATTTATTGGAATAGACTTACTTTTTTACTAAGAATTTTAGAAATCTCTGAGCCATTTTTATGGTGGTTGTATCCTTTCATACCTGGGCACTGCCTAATAGGCTTGGTGCTTCCAGTTTTTGTAGCTCGGGTCGTTTAAATTTTAGTTGGACGACAATCCCCGAGTATGGATAGCCCGTGGGATTAACAGTCCCCGAGTAGGGCTATCTCGAAGAAATAAAATGCATAGTAATAAAATGTAATGGAAGTACAAATTTTGTTCATTGCTTAATATGCAAAGCATATGATCGGAGGCGCAAAAGAAATTTTGTCGTGGCTAGAGTGGACTATGTGCGTATGGTTCACATGACCTTTTAACCCTTACAATGAATCCTAACCACCAAGCCTTAGATTTTGGTACATAAAATTTTCTTTCCCCTTGCTAACGATCTTAACCTATAGGTAATGACCCCCAATATTCGAGGTCGAACTTGTGAGGGCCCAAATACTGTTGATTTGATGCCAACGATCACTAACAGTTTATAGCCATTCTTCAAATCTAAGGTAGCACGTTTTATTGTTGCCTCATTAAAAACCTTGCCAAGAAACCCATTTCGAGACAAAACTGGTTCAAGGTATAAAGAATGCAACTCATGCTTTCAGACCTAATTACCACATCTGGCCTTGGCAGAGTACCTTCATACGTTAGCCCGTAATGTAGCGAAACAACAAAGTAATATAGTCCATACCTTAGAAGTAGTACCTATTTAAGTGTGACACATTCCAGTTGTTTAGTAGTTGCACACCATTTCCCGCTTCGAGTTTTAATGAGCCTGTGCTGGTTATTCAGACAACTCGATATAGTCTTTCCCAATTGGAGCCCAATTTCTCTTTCGTTTGTGTTCTTGGTGTGTAGTGGTACCTTTCTTAATACCAAATCTCCTACTGGCTCTTAGGTTGTAATATCTTTTATTTGCTGCTTTTGGGCGGCCAATTGGACCATAATGGCCTCCCACCTTTCATCCAATAGTTCCAGGCTCATGATCATGGCCTCATCAGTTTACTCTTTGGTAACATACTGTAAGTGAAGCTAGGTTCCCCCACCTCGACTGGTATCAAGGCTTTGGCTCCGCAAACCAAAGAAAGTGGGGTGGCCCCGATGCTCGATTTCAAAGTCGTACAGTATACCCACAGGACTTCGGATAAGATTTCCTTCCATTTTACTTTTGAATCGGTCAACCTCTTTCTCAGGTTTTGGAGTATAGTCTTGTTCATTGATTCAGCCTGTCCATTCCCACTAGGGTGATAAGGTGTAGATAGTATATTCTTGATCTTTTAATCTTCAAAAAACTTACTGACCTTGCTGCCGATGAATTGTTTCCTGCTGTTGCAAATAATCTCAGCCAGTATCCTAAATCATCATATTAGAAGATCCCAGATGAAGTTAATGACTTCTTTCTCTCTTACCTTCTCGAACGTCTAGGCCTCGACAATTTGAAAAAATAATCGGTAATAAATAGTATGAATTGAGCTTTACTCGGTGCCCATGGCATGGGACCGACGATGTCTATTTCCCGTTCATAAATTGTCACGGAGATAGGACCGAGTGGAACATTTCTCCCAGTTGATAGATCGTTATGGCGTGTCTTTGGCACTCACTACATTTCTGTACAAAGTCTTTCGCATCCTTCTCCTTTTCGGTCTATTAGTAGCCAGCTTTGATTAGCTCCTAACCAAGGATTCTACCCCCGAATGGTTCTCGCAAGTGCCCCATGGACTTTTATCATGTCATATTCGGTCTCTCGCAGTCCCAAGCATTTTGCTAGTGGGCCAAAGAAAGACCTCGTGAACAATGCCTCTTCGACTAAGCTAATATCTGGTAGCTTTGGTGCGCAGGGCTCTCGATTCTTTGGGATCCAAAGGCAATTTTTCTGTCTTCAAGTAGTCTATGTATTTGTTTCTCCAATCCCAAGTTAAACTCGCTGAGTTAACTTTGGCATGACCTTCTTTTATCATCGAATTCATTATCTGCACCACCGGTCCATATCTGAATTCATCAGAATTAACAGACAACCCCAAGTTAGCCAATGCATCAGCCTCGTTGTTTTGATTTGGGGGTACATGCTGCAAGGTTCATTCCCTGAACTAGGTTAGGGTTACCTACAATTTTACCAAGTACCTCCGCATCCATTCTTCTTTTACTTCGAACATTCCATTGACTTGATTTACCACGAGGAGGGACGCACTTGGCTTCAATCACTTCGACCCCAAGGCTCTTAACTAATTCTAGACCTACAACCATGGCCTCATACTTGGCCTAGTTGTTAGTCAATTTCATAGTTCTAATAGATTGACTAATTATACATCCCATAGGTGGCTTTAAGATGATATCGAGCCCGGATCCTTTGCGTTGGAGGCACTATCCGTGAAGGGGGTCAAGATTCCCTAAGTAGTCCCCGAGGTAAGCAATAATTCCCTTTCAACTTTGGGTATTAAGATCGGTATAAAGTTGGCCACAACGTCTGCTAAAATTTGAGATTTTATGGCAGTTCAGGGTCGATACTCGATATTGTACCCGCTAATCTCCATAGCCCATTCGACCAACCGGTCTGAGGGCTTGGTCTTACGAATGATATTCCTCAGTGGGTAAGAGGTTACTACACATATATGGTGGCATTAAAAGTACGACTTTAGCTTCTTAGAAGCGCTTAGCAAAATGAGCACTAACTTTTCCAGGTGAGGGTACCTTTATTCGGCCTCACCTAGAGTTCTACTGACATAGTAAATAGAAAATTATGTATCTTCTTCCTCCCAAACTAAGACACCACTTACCGTAACCTCAGAAATCACCAAGTAGAGCATATTTGTTCGTCTACCTTCAGAGTGTGCAGTGTGGGAGGGGAGAGGGGGAGGTGAAGGGGCTTGAAAGGTATTGTTGGAGTTCTTCCAAAGCTTGCTGGCATTCTGGGGTCCAGGAAAAGTTGTTCTTCTTTCTCAATAGCGAGAAGAATCAATGGCTCTTGTTTGAGGACCTCGAGATGAACCGACCCAATGTGTCTATACGCCTGGATAGTTTTTGACTTACCTTGGTGTTGTCCACCACGGTGATGTCCTATATGACCTTTATTTTGTTGGTGTTGATCTGGATCCCCTGATTGGATACTATGAACCCGGGGAATTTGCCCGATCCAACCCCGAATGCGCACTTCTCTAGGTTTAGCTTTATGTTGTATTTCCTTAATATGTTTAAGGTTTGCTGCTCGTATGTACTTGACCAACATATCGTAAATATTAACCTCTATTTATTTCTCTATTTGTTCTTCCAACATCCTATTTACTAGGCATTGGTTGTACTAGGGTACAACCAAACAACATTACGTTACAGTAGGTGTCAAATTTGGTAATGAAAGAAGTCTTTTCGTAATCGTCCATGTTCATTCAAATTTGGTTTTACCAAGAGTAGGCATCCAGAAAGCGGAGTATCTCGTGCCCGGCCGTCGCGTCAATCATTCGATCAATGTTAGACAAAGGGAAAGAATCCTTAGGGAATGCTTTGTTTAGGTTTTTTCAATCCACACACATTGTTAATTTATTTACCTTTTTAGGTACTACCACTATGTTAGCTAACCAATCCAGATATTTAACTTCCTGGATAGATCCTATTTTTAGAAATTTGGATACCTCATCCTTGATGAACATATGTTTGATATTGGACTATGGCCTCCTTGTTTGCTTAACCGGATGGAACTTCAGGTCAAACTTAGCTTGTGAGTGGTTACCTATGATGTAATCTCTGTTATGTCAAGATGAGACCAACCAAAATAATCGATGTTAGCTTTAAGAAAATTAATAAGTTTTTTCTGAGGTCGGGGGTTAATCCTGTTCCCAATTATACCTTTCAAACTGGTAGGTTCTCAATTAATATGACTTGCTCCAAATCTTCAATCATCAATTTGATTGTGCCGATGTCATCAGGAGTTGTGAAGGATCTCGGGATGCGATAGTCATCTTCGTCTGCTTCTCATTCTTCTTGTTTCTTCGGTTCAATTGAGGCTGGATTAGTGATTGTTATTTAATATCTTTCGTTCTCGTCAGTCTCGTATTCCTTGATATAGAAACTACGAGCATTGGGATGACCTCATCAACAACAAACATCTCCTTCGTGGCTGGAAGTTCTCCGTAGATCGTCTTGACTCCCTCAAGTATGGGAAATTTCAACGCTTGGTGCAGGATCTAGGTTACCGCCCTCATTTTGTGAACCCATGGCCTTCTGAATAAAACGTTATACCTCATGTCCCCCTCGGTCACGTAGAACTTTGTTTCTTGGATTATCCCGAAGGTGTTCACTGGCAAGGTTATTTCTCCCTTAGTGGCCTCACACGCCATGTTAAATCCGTTCAACACCCGGACTGTTGGTACAATTTGGTCCTACAACCCCAATTTATCTATGACCCTCGATCCGATGATGTTGGTCGAGCTACCTGGATCTATCATCATACATATAACTATAGATTTATTGATAAGTACAGATGTTACCAATGCGTAATTGTAAGGTTGTATGATGCCCTCGGCGACTTCATCGCTGAACGAAATGGTTCCCAAGGGGACATAGTACCGGGTGTGTTTTTCCCTTGTGATAGATACTTTAGTGTGCTTTATCATTGGTCTTTGGGGGATATCGACTCCTCCGTAGATCATGTTGATCATGAGATAATGCTCCTTTTATTTGACCTGTTTGTTGGTGTCCCTATTTTTGAAGTGGTTTTTGGATTGATCACTCAACAATTCTTGAAGGTGCTAGTTGCTGAGTAACCGAAAGACTTCTTCTCTTAACTGTTGGCAATCTTTGGTCCAGTATTCACGAGTGACGTGATACATACACATCTAATTAAGATCTTTCTAGGTAGGATTGGTCTGCAAAGGTCGGGGACACTTGGTCTCTTTAATGTGTCTTATGACTGAAACGATGTTGGCAACGTCCATGTTGAAGTTGTATTCTGGCAGCCTCGGTGCTTCCCTGCTTCCAAGCGGCCTATTGAATATTTTTCTCATTAGGCCCCGGTCGCCAAGCCATCGATCGCTTCTCTTCTCATTTGTTATGGGATGACCCCGTATCTGTTTACCCTTCAGTTCGCACTATATGGATGATACTGATCTCGCACCAGTTTTGGCTTTTGATCAATGGCTCTCTTAGATCTATCATTGGTTGTGATAGGGAAAACTGGCCTAGAAGGAGGCACGAGTTGGTCATCCTCGACCTTGATTTTTGACTGGTACCTGTTGTAGATGTCAGCCCAGGCTACTATCGGGTACTCTACAAATTTTGTTTTAGCTATTAAGAAGCCAATGAGCTTCGAGGATTGAACCTCTGGGTGAATGCTTGAACGACCCTATCATCTACAACCGGTAGTAGGTCCATCTGTTCCAGTTGGAACCTTGACACGAACTCCCTGAGCATCTCGTTATCCCTTTGTTTGACCTTGAAAAGGTCTGAATTTCTGGTCTCGACCTTGATGGCCCCGACGTGGGCCTTTACGAAAGCATATGCAAGCATAGCAAATGAATCAATTGAATTTAGGGGCAAGTTGTGATACCATATCATTTCCCCCTTAGACAAAGTCTCCCCAAACATCATTGGTAATACCGACTCGATCTCATCGTCTTCTAGATCGTTCTCCTTGGTTGTGCATGTGTAGGAGGTTACATGCTCGTTTGGATCTATGGTCCCATTATATTTGGGGATGTCAGGCATACTAAACCTCTTTCGGATAGGTTTTGGTGCCGCGCTCAGCGAAAAGGGCTTCTGGATAAAGTTTTTGGAATCCGGTCCCTTCAATATCAGGGGTGCCCCAGGGATCTAATCGACCCTGGAGTTGTATGTTACCACTTTCTTGTCATTAGCTTCAATCTTCTTCTCACCCGACTCTACTCGTTTTGTCAACTCTTCGAGCATCTTCATCACCTCGGGATTTACTCTGGGCTCATCTTCACCTGGTCTCTCAATAATTTGCTCATCTTTTCAAGCGCTTTCCCGGGATCATTTGGACTCAACCCTATTTGGGGCATGACTTTGATTCTGCAATTGTGCTTTCGCTGCCTGTAGAGCATGCAACATTTAGAAGATTAGCCGAAGGCTTACCCCCATCACCTTCATCCTCGCGGGCTTCTCGAGTTGTTGATCGGAGTCCCCCGCGAATGCTGTTTTAAGGATCAGTGGCAAATTGACGTTGATGGCCACATGCAAGTTAGCCTCGGCCGGATCAGCAATTGGGACACTGTTGAGATCAGAGGGAGGCACCTCGTTGCTGGGCACCAAATTATTATTTTTGCCATGATGGCTAGACTCAACGTCAACGTTCAAGTGAGTAGACTGAGAGTTCGACATTTTTGGGCCGGCCTGAAATTTAGACTTCAAACACTACTAGAAACATAGTATTTTCCCACGGCAATTTCCCAGGAAAAAGTTATTAGTGGCAATTCCCACCAAAATACAGTGGGAAATTTAAAATTTCTGAATTAATAACATTTCCCATTGACTATTCGTGGGAAGATTTTGGCGGAAAAATGCGCGCCTTTAGATTCTGCGAAAAAGTTTATTAAAAAAATTATTATATAAAATAAATAAAAATTCCCAGTGAAGACCGTGGGAACTTAAGCAATAAATAAAATATGTACCAAATTTTTTGAATTTTTTTATTTTTTTATAATTACCAAAAAGGTTTCCCACCAAACTTTCCCACGAGAATATATAAAATGCAATTATTTTATTTTTATTTTGAAAGACCTTAATAGAATACAACTGGGAACTTCTTATTTTTAATATTTACAACTTTTATCTCAACTGTTTCCCCCTCTCTCTCACTCCACGCAGCGCAGCAGAGACAACGCCGCAGAGACTCACTCCAACGCCGCAGAGACGCTGCCCGCAGAGACGCTGCCGCAGAGTGATCGAGTTCCGATTCAATTCCAGGTAAGTCGACCTCTCTTTCTCTCTCCCGTTCGCTCTCTCTAACCCAATCTTCTTTTTTCTTGTTGATGTCCCCCCGAAAGACTTCGAATTTCTGGGATTTTATACTGTTTCAGAATGTTGAAATTAGTTTTTCTAGTTATCCTTTTTCTCTTCAAGCTCTTCTGATTATGCAGCCCGAGTTAATTTATGAATTGGCACTTTAAAGAGCGAATCTAATGGCAGAGATAGGAAGAAGAATAACGAAGATGATTAAGTTTTTTCCAGATGTAATTGGGAATATATAGGGAGAGAAGTCCTCACCAATTGTTAGTTCAACTATATTATTAACATTTTGACAGCATGAAATTTCATCATCTTAAATTGGTTTCGGATTATTTCTCACTTTCTTTCTTTTCCCTTAATTTGCATATGATATTTTGTCAGAATCTCAATTTCTTTTTTTGCTAAATAGCAAATTAGGGTTTATTCATTTAATTGAATCACATCCTTTTGCATATAATTTTTATTAGTAATACGAGGCCAAGTTGGATTATTGATGATTTATGGGTTAAAGTTTCCTCTAATATTTTGGAAAAAGTCATTAAAAAAATAATTATATAAAATTTAAAAAAATTCCCAGTGAAGTTAGTGGGAACTTAGAGAATAAATAATTTTCTTTTTACGTATTCCCATAGACTCAATGTGAACAGATATTTTATAATTTTTTTTTATAATTATGAAAAATATTTCCCACAAAGATACTCAATGTAGTAGTGGGAAAGTTTTATTAGTATTCGATACATTTAATTAGTTTTCCCTCATCATATATTCTAGAATAGAAGACGCCGGCGCCTCTGTATCTTCCGCCTAACGACGCCTCCTCCAACTTGATCGACTCTCACTTCACTTCATTACCAGGTAATTCGACCCTTCTCTCCTTCATCCCCTTTCTCTCTCTATCATTCACTCACTCTCTCCTTTTTCGTTTTTGATTTCCCCCAAAGTACTTTGAAACATAGAAATTTAGGTATTTTATACTATTTCAAATCCTAGGTTTAAAAAAATCAATGTGAAGTGAATATGATTTGTCATGGGGGTCTCATAATCTGTCCAAGTCCAAGGGGGTCATGGAATAGGTAAAGATTTAGAATTTCTGGCTAATTGAGCACTTGCTATCATATTTGATTTGATTTGATTTTTTTTATCCTTCTTGATGTGATTGTTGCATTACCCTCGGCTGTAAGTCGAGTCAAAGTGTATTTCTTTTCATCCCTCTCGATATTTAGATTCTTTCATGTTCCTGTTGTTCAAAGTTCATCGCTACGATCTTTGGTTTATTTTGAGGAGAATTAGGTTCTAAAAATTGTTTAAATGTAACATCTTTCCCATATATAAGGATCGAAAACACATATTTTGCTAAATGAAAAGTTAAAAGTGCTTAATCATATATCGCAAAGATGAAGAAGATGCTTGAAAATTTGTAAAACATAATGTGATTGACTTGGTTACACTATTTTAAGACAAAGTAGATGTGGATATTCAATGAATTCGGTCAAGAAGTGTAATAACAACTATGCCTCAGTCCCAAACAAGTTGGGGCGAAGAAGTGCATTGCGAGGAAAATTAGATCATGACCTTTGTATTTCTAGTGAGATAAGAAACATACAACTTGAATTTTCTTAGTAATGGTCAATGTTCATACAGTATGGTTCTTGATAATTGATTGGACTACTTAACAATATGATGAGCTCACAATAACATTTGTAAATGCAAATGAAGTTACTTCATCCTGTTCCACAATGTTAATTAACAAAATGTAGGACCAACAGTAGCAGCATGTTTGGCACAGATAAAACCATAATTGAATGTAGAAACAAAGATAAAACAAAGTTAGTTTCAATAAAACAAACAAGATGCATGCATAAACACACAAGAATCAATTCTCAAGTATTGTAAAAATAATGATAAAAACCTGATGACTGGATAGAGGAAACACAAATATTTACCAAGGTTTAAATGATATTAATCTTTTATTACCAGATTGGTACAAAAGTTTTAGTCGAAATGATATTAATCTTTTATTACCAGAATTCAAGCTATCGTCAAAATACATAATACCACTATGCCAATATATATTTCTCATTCTTCCCACTTTCTTAAAAGGAACATCATCTTTGTGAATGTGTAGCACCTTTAATCTTTCGACTTGTGTAGTTATCTTTTAACAAGGACCATTAATCAACTAAAATATAAGAAAATAATATACATGATCAGTATATAGTGGTCAAATCCAAAGTAGTCATCTTTATCAATTTTTATGTATAAGGAATAGTTTATGAAACATTGTTTCATGCTTTTTCACTGAGTGAATAAAATAAATTATTTATTTATTTATTTAATTATTTTATCTTGTATTGTGTAATAGATGGAACGAGATCGTAGATGGATGTATGATAGAAATCATCCTAATCGTGGGGGGTTGAAGGAAGAATTTGTAGAAGGTGTTAAAGGATTTATTGCTTATGCAAAAACACTTCCTGAATTCCGTAATGAAGGAACAATTAGATGTCCTTGTGATAAGTGCAAATGTATAAAGTTATTGATACCGCAGGATGTTAAAGTTCATCTTTACAGTAGGGGGTTTAGAGAAAATTATTATGTGTGGACCGTTCATGGAGAGAACTACAGTAATTCAACTGACGTTGACTTTCAAAATCTTACTGGTTATGAGAGTAGTACATTCTTTGAGAAAAATTATGATAATTCCCAAATGCATGAAATGGTGTCGAATGCTTTTGGGATACACCCAGGAGTTCAATCCCATCAAAATGTTGACGAGTCTCCCAATGATGAGGCAAAGCACTTTTATGAATTATTAGAGGCGGCTAGTCGTCCACTCTATAAAGACTCAATACACTCGGAGTTGTCAGTTGCAGTTAGATTACTAACTATCAAATCAGATTGGAATATTTCTCAAGCGGCCATGAATGCTATAATTGGGCTTATGCGTGAAGTTAGTCCAAACATTAACTTACCCAATGATTACTATAAGGCTAAGAAGTTAGTTTCCAAGTTAGGACTTTCCTCAACAAAAATTGATTGTTGTGAAAAAGGTTGTATGTTATATTATAAAGATGATGCGGCTCTAGAAGCGTGTAAATTTTGTGGATTATCTCGTTTTAAGAAAGTCACAAATGCCAAAGCAAAGAAAGTTCCAATCAAGAGGATGCATTATTTACCTATTATACCTAGATTAAAGAGATTGTATGCATCAATGAGTTCCGCTCCTCATATGAGATGGCACCATGAAAATAAAAGGGCGCCTGGTGTTTTGTGTCATCCTTCAGATGGAGAAGCGTGGAAGAATTTTGATAGGATGTATCCTGACTTCGCTAATGAACCAAGAAATGTTAGGTTGGGTTTGTGTGCAGATGGATTCACTCCTTTTTCTGTCTCTGCTGCACCATATTCTTGTTGGCCTATTTTTATTACACCGTATAATCTACCTCCAGAGATGTGTATGACAAGTCCATATTTGTTCCTAACTGGCATAGTTCCGGGTCCAAGTAATCCAAAAATTTTGATTGATGTATATTTGCAACCTTTGATCGATGAGCTAAAGTTATTATGGCATGAAGGTGTTGAAACATACGACATATCAACTAAACAAAATTTTAAATTGCGTGCTGCTTTAATGTGGACTATTAATGACTTTCCGGCGTATGGAATGTTATCTGGATGGTCGACTGCCGGAAAGTTAGCTTGTCCTTGCTGTATGGAAGACACAAAAGCATTTACTTTGAAACATGGAGGTAAGACTACATGGTTTGACTGTCATCGTCGGTTTTTGCCAATGGATCATGAGTTCAGGAGAAATACTAGCGCATTTATGAAAAATCAAACTGATTATGATGAGCCACCAACAATCTTGTCGGGGGAGCAAATTTGGGAAAGGGTTAAGAATTTTCCTAAGGTAACAGAGTCTCCATTTCTTAAATTACCTGGTTACGGTGTTGAACATAATTGGACTAAACAGAGCATATTTTGGGAGTTACCTTATTGGAAGCATAATCTTCTTCGACATAACTTGGATGTCATGCATATTGAAAAGAACTTCTTTGATAATCTATTTCATACTGTAATGGATGACAAGAACAGGACAAAAGATAATTTGAAGGCCAGGATGGACCTACATGAATACTGTAGGCGAAGAGAATTAGAACTACGACAAGAAAATAATAGGATGGTGAAGCCTAAGGCGAGTTATTCATTCAAAATGGATGACAAAAGAAAGATTTGTGATTGGGTTCGAAATTTGAGAATGCCCGATGGGTATTCTTCAAACTTATCCAATTGTGTTGACATGAAAGAAGGAAAGCTGATGTATATGAAAAGCCATGATTGTCACATTTTCATGGAATCATTACTTCCTATTGCATTTAGCTCATTGCCTGAGAGAATATGGAAACCCATCACAGAGATAAGTTTATTTTTCAAAGACCTATGTTCTAATACATTGAGGGAGGAAAATCTAGTTTTCATGGAAAGTAACATCCATTTAATCATAAACAAACTTGCAAAAATTTTTCCGTGTGGTTTTTTCAATGTAATGGAACATCTCCCAATTCATCTTGTAAGAGAGGCACGACTTGGAGGGCCTGTTCAATGTAGATGGATGTATCCATTTGAGAGGTAATAACCATTAATTATTTTCCTTTTATGTTTTTTGCTTACACTTCTTCCCATTTGATATTATGCTATGTAGGATTATTGGCAAATGTAAACGGATGGTGAAACAAAAATCCAAGATTGAGGGATCAATATGTGAAGCATATCTAGTAAAAGAAACTTCTCATTTCTGTTCATATTATTTTGAGCATCACGTGCCATGTTTGAGAAATAGGCCAAATCGACATGACGAAGGTGACAATGATCCTTTGGCACCGCCTATATCCATATTCAATCAACCCGGTAGAAGTTCTAAGAAATATCAAAAAAGAAATTGGACTGTGATGGAGAAAAAGTCGGCTACAACACATGTATTGCTCAATTGTCCCGAAGTTCAACAATTTTACAAGTAGGTTTGAAAATATATTTTTGGCCTGCTTGCATGATCTATCCGTATTTTAACTATTAACTTTATAAATATGTCGGACAGTTATTTTGTGAGTGTCTTTGGCCAAGATGCTGTTTATCCAAGGTTTTCAGAGTGGTTTAGAGATTATGTAAGTGTTAACTAATATATTACTAGATTCTCATTATTGCAGAAGTTATATTTTCTAACTTGTCAATTTTCTTCAACTCTATATAGGTTCATAATCCAGACAATGGTATAAGTGATCCATTTTTACTTGATATAGCTTGGGGACCTAAACCTCAAGTCAAAACTATGTCCAAGTACTTTGTCAATGGGTACAAGTTTCACACGGAAGAATGGTCAAAGAATAAAAAAACCATTAATAGCGGAGTCTGGGTGAAAGGTGGTGATGGTGAACAAGATGGAGATATTGATTATTATGGTGTACTCCAGGAGATTTTAGAAATAGAGTATGTTGGTTGGCCGAACAAAAGGCTGGTAATTTTTCGATGCAAGTGGTTTGACCCAACACCAAATAAAGGTACAAAGGTACACCAACACTATAAAATAGTTGAAGTTAATCACACGAGGAAGTATGCAAGATATGATCCATTTATCATTGCACAAAATGTGAAGCAAGTGTATTACGCTCCTTATCCGTCGTCGTGTAAAAATAAGACTGAATGGTGGGTGGTTATAAAAACTAAGCCGGTTGGTAGAATAGAAGTTGAGGATGCATTAGATATAGCATACCAGAATGATATATCAAGTGTTCAACTAATTGTGGATGATGAATTAGCAGATGAACTGCATATTGATGGCATGTACGAAGAAGTTGATCCTTCAGTTCAACATGAGGTTGGAACATCTATGGCTAATGAAGAGGAAGATTCCGCTGATGAAAATGAACTAACCGAGGAGGAAGAATATGATGATGAAAATGAAACAAGCGAGGAGGATGAAATTTTTGATGAACATGAACTAAGCGATTAGGATTGACATGTTTGTTCTTTTTACTAACTTGTATGTTATGCATTTAAATTTTTTGCTGAATATATTAATATATTTTTTCTTATGCTTATATTGATTAGATGGCTCCTCGAGGTAAAGATCGTCCAGAGTGTAATGCACCGGAGAATGTTAAAAAAAGAAAGAAAACAAAAGCTTCTGGTAACTTAGGTATCACTACCTCTCCCCCACACGCACCTGCTAGTTCACATGTGCCTCCACCTACATGCCCGTTATCATTTCCACCTCCCTTGTACTCTATACCTCACCTAGGGTATAAGGCTCCCTCATCCACCCCCTTCTTTAATCCTACATCTTCCCAGCACATACCTGGACTTAGGCCTGGTGTACCCTCATTATCAACTTACCCAGTCATGTCATCATCATCTTCTCCGGTTATTCCTTCATTTTCTTCCTCTGGCATTCAATCATCATTTTCCCCAACCATTCATTCATCATCTTCCTCTAGCATGCCCTCATTATTTAGTCAGCCTGCTAGGTACTCTTCCATGCCTTCGTCTAAATCCACTCCACTTTTGCATAGCATACCCTCATCATCTTCTTCGGTCATTCATTCATCATCTTCTACTGGAATGCCCTCATCATTTAGTCATCCTGCTAGGTATTCTTCCATGCCTTCGTCTAAATCCACTCCACTTTTTCATAGCATACCCTCATCATCTTCTCCGGTCATTCATTCATCATCTTCTACTGGAATGCCCTCATCATTTAGTCATCCTGCTAGGTATTCTTCCATGCCTTCGTCTAAATCCACTCCACTTTCGCATGACATACCCTCATCATCTTCCTCTGACATGTTTTCATCATTTAGTCAGCCTGCTAGCCACTCTTCCATGCCTTTATCTGAATCCACTCCGTCTTCATCTCCCAGCATTTCTAGGCCACACATTGGAGTCAATAATAATTCGACATTCCAATACACCGATAGTGATACAGCTACACAACCTCTTGGACAAACTTCTACACGAAGTCAGGATCCTCCAAATATTGGAAAATATGATGATCTTCGGAGGTTGATTATTGTGTCCGACGGAGCAGGGTAAATATTCATCTTTTTAATCCCTAATTAATTTGTAAATATAGTTTCTAACTTATTTAAATTCAATGCAGCTTTTATCCTCCTCAGGCTACGAAAGCCGTGGTTGAATCGATGTGTTCGTTTTATCACGCACCATATAGGTTCTGGTCAGAAGTACTGCACCGAGAAGATTCCAAGCTGTCTTTCCATTTCTTGAAACAAATTTCACAATGTAGTGTGGAGAAAGAGCTTTGAGAACGGATGGATAGTACTTGAAAATATTGTAGATACCGACCGAAACATTGGTAGCAAACCACAATAACATTATTGGAGTGAAGCAGAAGCTAACTTTACTTGTTCCACAGCTTTGAAAAGTGAAAAGGGCAATTAGCATAATCAGAGACATGAAAACCACATGATCTGCAGCCAATAGATTAAACTTTGCGATTAGGTGAGTAAATGGAAGGAAATATAATTAACTTGCAATAGAATCTATGTTGCGCGGACTCTCCAAAATAGAGCCGCACCCGTGTCGGATCTTTTAAAAAATGCACTACTTTTGAAGGATCCGACACGTATCCGGTCATATTTTCGGAGAGTTGAGCGTCATGGGATAGAACTTTCTTTGATTTTACCTTGTGTTATCTTGGGAGAGAGAGATTGAATTCCTTGGAGGGCTGAGAGAACTGATATATATAGTAGAATGGAACATTGATATAGCAAGAGTATGCGCATGAGGCAGACAAAGGAAATATAACTTGGAGAAAAAAGAAAGGCAGAATGTTACCACAAGTAGCAGGAGTGAGAGCTCCATCACCAATGACCATACAAGTTCCAAGTAAAACAACAAAAGTCAGAAAATTTTGAGCTACAGAACTTCTCTCCAGGAACTTCTTAGTTTTTGAACGTAGAGGACTTCCACTATCGGCCTGGCTGCAATATGCCATACACTCAACAGACTCCATCCGAACGTTGTGGATAGTATGTTTGCTTCGAAAATTGATATGGCGACAAAGATATGAATAGAGAGCAAAAGTACCGCCTTCTCCAGGTGTCTTAAGCTCTAAATTTGTTGCAACTTCAATACCAATCTATATTGATCATATTCTTCTTAAACTGCATAAGTGGAAATTTTAAAGTTTAAATTGATCATTGACTTGGTGATCAGTTAGTACTGGAAGCTAAAGTTTAGAAACAGGGCAACGAATGCATGTTGTATTTTGTTCAAGGAACCAGAAAAAACACAGAAGCAAGAACTAGATAATGACTCTAGTTATTAGAGTAACCTTCAAGGAAACAAGTTCATTCAGATGGCCAGATTGAAGCTGAATGACCGTGGATACGGAGTCCACGTCCTTGAGAAGGCCAGATGCCAGTAGTATCTTAGTGATGTATCTGTGATCAGGATTATGATTCTGGCTCAAGGATTCAAGTCGGTCCATATTTGCCTCGTGGTCGGAATCCAGTAGCCTGATCTGGCTAACCAGGTCCTTAATATTTGGCTTTGTATCTAATAGCTTCATTAGCTGTGACTGTGATTCTTCTTGTAGTATTGGTTCTTGTGGAAAAGGAGCATCATATGTGGTTTGGATTATAACTAATTTAGTTACCTTTTTTAACATATTGTTTATGTTTTCAGGAAAATGCTAAAGGAAGACCAGTTACTCATGATGAGGTATTTGAGGAAACCCACATGAAGAAGTTGAAGGATGGAACAAAAACGACTTGGATCGAGCCGCGTGCTGAGACAACCAATGTAAGATTAATGATCTTTATTTTGGTGTCCCTATCGTCAACTATTTTAGCATGTCAGACATTTGAAATATCCCTAAGAGAGAGTATATGACTGAAAGAAACCGAAGCACAGGTATAATGTTATTCATTAAGTATTAAAATTGATAATAAAACATTTAGGTAGGGGATATACGGTTCTCAGTATATTCATCAAGTTCTGGAAATTGGAGGCATTCTAATGAATATTATGATTGTAATGAATATGGAGGGGCGGATTTATGTTTCTATTATGGTGTTTTTTGGAATGGAGCTGTTCATTGGGTTAGTCAATCATGCTCTCTCCTTGATCAGACGACTTGTTTCTGGAGTCATATCTGCCAGAACCATGGGTCCTATTACTTGGCTGCATGACAGGGGAATTCTGCTGTGCTGTTTGCTGTTCCATCAGTGCATGTATTGAACAAAAGTGAATAAAGTATGAATTCTGTTGTGCTGGTTTCTCTAAGATCAGTCTTCTCCTGAGTCAACTGCTCTAAAACAAAATTAGGCATGAAAATTACACCAAAAGGAACATAAGTGAATAAAGTATATGATTTTAGAAAGTGCCAAGATATCACCTCCCGATCCTGCTCTCTCCTTGATCAGACGACTTGTTTCTGGAGTCATGTCTGCCAGAACCATGGGTCCTATTACTTGGCTGCATGACAGGGGAAATCTGCTGTGCTGGTTGCTGTTCCATCAGTGTGCTGGGAGCCATGTATTGAACAAAAGGTGAACATGTGTTTGGGACAGCTGCAGGATTCTGATTCCCAAAAAAAGGGTATGGCTGCAGAGATGGATCCTTCAGCACTTGAATGGTATCACTAAAAATAGATACCTTGTCATTTTTAGGCCTCTCAGGATCTGCATTTTAAGTTGCCAAAAGCTGAGAACAAATCAAGAAATAAACCTCTTTTCTAGTTTTAAAGTAGTTAAAAGAGGTTTCAATCTCTTTCTTTCACTGTCTTTTCCTTATTTTCTCCTATTCCCTTATCAGCTGCATAGTATAACTGTATGCCATACCGATGCAACATATTTATTCAAGATGCATCTAGTTCTAACATGACCATCCCGATTGATGCATCTAATTTTTTTACAGGATAATTTCAAACGAATCTTGGAGGAGTTCATGCAACGCCAACCGATTGATGATCAAGGTAGGCCAATCCAACCAACCCAAGAGGAGATCATGGACATGTGGATTAAGGCAGCTGGTGGCGTGCATAAGGGGAGAGTTTACGGCCTTGGATCTGAGTTTAGTCTCGGCCGTCGCACTTCTGGATTGTCTGGTTCTTATTCTTCGTCATATTGCTCGGTTGATTTGGATGAGTTTGAGCAATTGACTAGGAAGGTAGTGGAAATGACGGAGTTGTATCTTCAAGAAAGGGCTGTAAGGGAAGAAGAGGCAAAGCGAACAGAGGAAGAAATGAGGCGAAAGGACGATACCTTAAGACTTCTCACTAGTGATGTTAAAAGTCTGAAGTCTCAAATAAACTCCCTCTTAGAATCTGGTGCATTTCCTGTGCCCCGTTCTCCAGCATCTGATGATAACTAATGAGTAGTTTCTTTTATTAGCTTGTCTTGGATGATATTTGGATGTTGAATATTGGATTTTTGAGTTTTTGTTCTACTTTTGGATTAGTTGGATTAATTATGAAATGGATTGATTAGTTGGATTAATTATGAAATGGATTGATTAGTTGTTGTTTATGAAATGAATTGGATTGCATGTTGAATTTGGTATTTGAATGCTTAATTATTTTAGTCTTGTATTATTGGTTGTACTTTCTGTTTGCCAGGTGGTGTAGTTCTAAAAATAAATTTAGTCACAAAAATATTTTTCATATTTCCCAGGGATTTCCCACAGATTTTCGTGGGACTATTCATGCATTTATTTCCGTCCGGCCCATAGTAAAATAAAAAAAAGTATTTAAATTATTTTTAATACTTCCCACGAGTTCGGTGGGAATCTTTAAAAAATTAAATTATTTGTTAAATTACTTTTCCCACGACAATCGTGGGAATTTGCACGTTCTGAACCCACCAGCCTCACCGTGGGAACTCCCTGGGAATTACCCACGAACATCGTGGGAATCTATTTTCCCACCAGCCAATTTCCCACCGACCATCTTCCCTGGGAAATTCGTGGGAATATTGAAATTTCCCACGGATTTCCCACCGATCCTTCCCTGGGAAATCACTACTTTTCTAGTAGTGAAAGAATGTGTTATTGAGATTTAGATCAAATCACCACTATTATCCATTAGCCTCATGGTGTACGCCAAACGGTTTACTCCGAAATCGGGTAACAATAAAATTTGTACGCGATTTTAACGATATGTGGTTACATTCAATACGAATAATTAAGAATATCAAATAAACGAATTAGAGATAAAATAAACATTCAAACCAATTGCGATATTATAGCCAAGCCTGAGCTTAAACTGACCTATGACCTCGTCCTGGGTTGGACCTTCGATTTTAGCCCAGGCATGAATGAAGAACATAGCAAATGAGCAAAAACTATAACAATAGCTAAAAGGCAGAAAGTAAACTCGTATTGCTTTGATTTACATATTACAGCTTGTGTTACAAAAGAAAAACTTTCCCTTTATATAGTAGGAGAGTTTCATCTCTAGTATACGTCTAAAAAAGGTAAAAATCTTTCCTTCCTGGTAATTACTGATTCATGATCGACATCGAGCGAGATCCGCGCCGTAATATCCGGTTGATTGCGAATATCACGACTCTCTATCTGTCATGTGTAACCGCTTATCGTGTCTCCCGAGATCTTAGAATTCATTCTTGGCCCGAGATGCATACCGTATGACAGGTACATCGTCCGCTTTTCGTGGATCTCGATACAGAGGGTTTCTAACCTCGATTACAATCTCGTGTATTCGTGCTCTTTCTCCGTTTTCTCATACTCATTCGTTTTGCCTAATTAAAATGGCAAAAGAGAAAGGTGATAAAACCTATGTCACTATGCCTAACTAACCCTCGTGGATACCGTCTTCCGCCCAACCCTATACACCCCTAACCACTTCGTCACCTTACTCTCTATTAATTACCTCACTCTCTTTTGTCCTCTTATGTAACTGTTTCCAGTATACTTTCAAAAATTCATAAAGCATCACTTCTCTCCCTTTCATATAAACTCAGTTTTTTGTTTGTGTCTTTATACATATTTCTTTATCATAACTAAAGTAGTAGTTGAAAGTCAGTGAACATGTCTGTCTCAAGTTTTGTTGCAGCTCCAATTGCTGGATCAACCTATCTTGGTCTGAAATCCAACAGCACCAACCTTTTGCCTGCTAAGGATACAATTACTTGGAATCGAAAAACTATTTCCAATGGCTCTAAAACTTACTGCATGAAGGTAAACCGATATTGTCATCCTTTTTCTTTGCTCTTGTAGAAATGGATTTGAAAAACACTTTTGAGCAGTAATTAATATTTAGCCAAGCTTTTAAAAATGATTCTAAATATCTATGTAATTAATATTTTTTCTACTTCTCAAAAATTGTATCTGCTTCTCAAAATTGTTTCTGCTTCTCCGCAAAAATATTTTTTTTCTAGGCCAAACACCTTAATTTTTAGCCAAAAGAAAGAAAAAATAATACTTTTGGACACAAAAAAAAAAAAGCCTTGGCTAAATAGGCTTCTGACCCGCCACTACTTCCTCTTTATTTTACGTAAAAATATAAATACCATGATAATATAAAATTGATTAAAGTATAGGGAATACTGAAAAAGGTGTTAGAAGAGATCGAAGTGATGATGATAATGAGCTGTAAATCTGTAATGCAAGATCATAGATAAAAATCAAATTAACTGTTTATTTTAGGATTTAAACCATATACACCAATAATTTTTTTTTTTACATTATTAGAAAATACTATTTTTAATTTTACAGGTTAGTTATGACTTTTAAGGTTATCAATTAAAGTTAATAAAAGAGACTTCCAAATTATCTATAATTATCTTCTAAATTGAACTGAAATCTTCTTTTAGTGATTTCATCTAAAATTTAAAGGTCTCTTTCATTCGGAAATCTTATTGTAACGTGAGTATTAAAAAGTGCAATTCGTCTTTATTATTATTATATTATATTATTTTGAAATTTTCTTCTTTTCATTACCCCTTTTTTTTGTTGTAAAAATTAATAGACTTGGAATCCGATCGACAACAAGAAATTTGAGACACTCTCATATCTGCCACCTCAATCAGAAGATTCGATTGCAAAGGAGGTTGATTACATGCTCCAAAAGGGCTGGATTCCTTGCCTTGAATTTGATCAGGTACGAAATTCCGAACATGAAAACAAGTTTGTGGGGCATGTTTTAATTTGTGGATATGGTTATTGGGTCGGGTCGGTCTAGACATATTTTAATTGAGTCATATTTTATTAGATTGAATTAAAAAAACTAAAAAAAAAAGTTATATAATAAGAAAATATTACCGGAGAGTGTTCTCTTCCCGGTAACTATGATTTTTTGAGTAGAGTAATGAAGTTGTATGACTTTTGTGAGAGAGAATAAAGTTATATGACTTTGGTGAAAAAATTGTGTTATATGACCATTTATCCAATTACCCGCTAGTTTGATCAGCTTATAACTTTAGTCAATAATACTCTAAGGGTGTGTTTGGTATAACGAAAAATATTTTATACGGGAAATATTTTCCAAGAAAGTGTTTCTTGGATAATAATTAGTAATCTTACTCATTTTTTGGAGTTTGGTACGAAAATTAAGGAAAATAACTTCTAAAGAGTATTCATTAATAATTTAGATACAATAAACATGAAACAATAAACTTTCAAACCAACAACCTTCCGAACCCACAAATTTCATAAACTTCTAAACCGCTAAACTTTCGAACCCGTAAACTCTATAATTTCTAAATGCAAACTTTCAAATACATAAACCTCCGAACTAATAACTTTGAAACTCGTAAAATTTTGAACATGTAAACTGAAAAATGAAAAAAAATCAGGGGCACTGGATGAGTGGTGACGGAAAAGAAAAAAAACAGAAATATGAGAAAAAGCCTTTTTTGGAGAGAGGGGGTGGGGGAGAAGGGGGAGGGGGTGGGGTTAGATGTGACAGTAGATGGAGATTTTGGAAATTATTTTTATCACGACCCCAGTTTCTTTCTGTAGGATATCGTGACGACATCTATAATCTCTAAGACTAGGTAAGTTTAACAAAATGTGAAAATAACTGAAATAATAATTTAAAATCTTAAAATTCAACAACTGGTTTATACATGATTGCCCAATACCTGACGAAACACAAGTCGCAAGCTCTATGAAATAATACTAGTCATCTCTATACATTAAAGTCTAATAGAGGATAAGGAACTAAAATAATCTAGGTAGAAGGGGGCCACTGAGGCCTGCAGAAGTTGGCAGGTATACCTTGAAGACTCTACGTACGGACTTCGCTCATTGATGCCTGGTCTGGTAGGAATAAGTACCTGGATTTGGACAAAAAGATGTGCAAAAACGTACCATAAGTACACCACAATGGTGTCAAGCCTAACCTCGGTAAAGTAGTATGAGGCCAGGTCAACAACAACAATAATAATAAATCACAACCCTTCTAAATTCATTGCCATTTTCAACAATAAAATATTCTCAAAATAGCAATTTCAAGTAAAGAGTTCAACAATTAAATAGTGAACACAAAATAAAGGAAATATGAACTTCAATTAAGCATGTAGGGCAATTAGCATGTAAAAGGGATAAGACTAATAGATGTGAGACTATCTAGAAATGATAACCATAACATGTTAAGGTAACATAACTAAGACATGAAAGGAATCTACATAGCTAAATCAGTACACACTCGTCACCTTGCGTATACGGTTTTCACATAGCACAATCAACACAATTCCTAAAGGGTAATTCCCCTACACAAGGTTAGACAAGTCACATACCTCAAATGGCGCTAACTCACTCCACTAGTAGGCCATTTCCTCGATTATCCAATCCTGAATGACTCGAGTCTAGCCAAAGTAATTTCATACTATAAATATAACCACAGAAAACTAACTCGACAATGAAATTTACGATATTTGCAAAGAAATAAAAAGTCAACTCGAAAAGTCAACGCATGGCTCACATCTCGAGATTTTCAAAAGTTATGAAATCTGAACCCTCATTCAACGAGGAGTCCATCCATACCAAAAGTACTAAATTCCGACCACAACTCGGCCCTCAAATTCTCAAATTTAACCAAAAGAATTTTCACAATTTTTCCAACTTAAAACACCAATTAAATGTAAAAACAACAATTATGAGATCGTGGTCCTTTCCATGCGAACGTGAAGCATAGCCCCCTCCGACCTATGCAATCACGAACAAGCCCATGCGATCACGTAGAATAGCGCGTGAAATCTCCAGCTCCCTCCTTTCCTCTATGCGAACGGGGCTTAACCCACGCGTTCGCAATGCACTCATGGCCAACAGCTTCACGATCACGGGCCTTCCCACGCGTCCGCATAGCACAAAACCTAGCTGCCCAAAATGAGCCTACGTGATCGCGTAAGGAAACCTGACCTGCAACATCAGCTATCATCTAAGTCCAATTTTCAATCCGTTAGCAATGTGAAATCCACCCGAGGCCCCCGGAACCTCAAACCAATTATGAATTGCTATATATATTGTTTACCTTTTAGGTGACCTTTTACATTGTCAGCATAAATTAGTCAAACTCATACATTAACTAAGGACTCACAAATGTTTGCTTTGTGATATGCGGCAGGTGGGATATGCACGCAGGGAAAATAGCAGCATGCCAGGCTACTATGATGGAAGGTATTGGACACTGTGGAAGCTGCCTATGTTTGGCTGCAATGACTCATCCCAAGTTCTCAATGAAATCCAAGAATGCAAGAAAGCCTACCCAAATGCTTTCATTCGTTGTTTGGCATTTGACAATGTTAAACAGGTTCAGTGCATGGCCTTTCTCATTCAGAAACCTGCAGCAGCATAGAACAAGTCACAAGATTTCTGTTTGTAATTGTTGAGCTCTTTTCTGTAACATTAAGCAAGCTTAGCGGAATTTGAAATCTGGACCTCAAGGTTTATGGTTGAAGTTGTATGTCTTAGTTTTGGAAAATAAGAAGATGGCTACATGCTATTTATCAACATGGTTGTATTAACTGTTGCAAATTACCTTAGAATTTTCAAAGAAATTTTAGACACAAGCTTTGTGTTGAAAGCAATGTTTAAGATTTCCATTATGTAGTTTGGTTTCGTGTTAAGTTCATTGAAAGGGTAAAATATTACTTTAATTAGGGCATGATATTTTTGCAACATCACCCCACTTACATATGTATAGGCAATGTGAGAAAATGGTAGGAGAAATGAGCAATGCTTGAAAGAAAGCTATCGTTGCTTTGAACTGATTGTTGTGGTACTTTTATTTTAATATGGTTGTGTTTTGTTAGATAGAAAAACTTTTGAAAATCGTATTTGCAACTTCAAACATATAGGGGTATAATTTGCAAAAGTGCAGGATGTAAAAGGAGTGTAGAGCAATTAACACTCTGTCACTCCCATTCCTTTCCCTATAATATTGATATTTGTTCAAATATAAGAAAATTAAAGTAAGCCTTTTGTGAAAGTGAATGAGGTATTTACAGGAAATTTTTTTTAACTAAAAAGAAATTACTAATGGTATACAACATTCAAGATACCTAGAGAACAAAAAAGAATTCTTTTCAAAGGGTGGTTGGAATTCGTCAAAAACGTATAGACGACAATATACAAAAGTTTAAGATGATTGGGGGTGATTAGGACTGGTTTGAAATCAAAATTTATAGCTAACAAAATACTTTTGTTTAGTTGGAGACTTCCTCCATATAGGAGAAAATTTAACAGTCCAATTAGTAATCATTTCCAGCATCTTACCTAGTAGAGGTTGATATTGCCCAACTGAGAGTCTCTTTGAGCTCAATGGCAATCCAAGATATCTGAATGGCAAAGTTCCCACACTAAAGCCACATTATCAGTTAGCAACCTGCCAGATACAAAAGCAGCCTGGCTGTTATCAACCAGTGTTTCCATGCACTTATCAAAACAAAACCATCCTCTACTATAAGATATTTGATCTGATTATGTGATTTCCTCCCTTTCATGTTGGCATAGAAGTAAGTTGTGTGTGAGTCACCTAGCTTAACACACACAACTAGTTTAATTTAAACTGCTATACTTTGCATTTTTGTCTATATATACTTTCTTCAATCATTCTCCGATATAGTATCTAAGTGTTTTTTGCCGTAGACCTGCCCTGTACTTCCTGCCGATCCTCATTCTATTTTTGATTCTGCATTGGACTTGCATCTACGCCTCACTCGACCTCTAGCAAGAAGAGGACGATAGAAGTTGGTAAAGCACCTCCCATTTTTACATTGAGTCAATGACCCGTCAAGCATTTAGCCATAAATCATAGATCCACATTTCATTTTAATTTTAGTTTTTTCTCTTTTCGCATTAATTTTTAATTAATGACCTTTAAGTTTTTAACTCCCATTAGTTTGACCTTAATTTATTCCGCAATAGTACGTGTGTGCAACTGTCCTCCGTAATCGTTTGGAGGGATAGTGGCCGCGACGGGGATGGTAGTGTAAGGTCATGTCCTCGGGGGGCGGGGGTGTTGGCAGGGGTGAGTAGGGGGGCTGGGAGTGGTTCTGCGGGTAGGGCGGGAGGCAAGGGTGGGAAGAGGGTAGCGGACGCTCTTAGATTAAGGATCGGGTCGTGGAACATAGGCACCCAGACGGGAAAGTCTATTGAGTTGGCGAAGGTTCTTCAGAAGAGGAGGGTCAACATAGCCTGTGTCCAAGAGACTAGGTGGAAAGGGTCGAAGGCGAGGAATGCAGACGGGTTTAAGTTGTGGTATTCTGGGGCCGTGAGAGGTAAAAATGGTGTGGGCATCTTGGTGGATAGGGATCTAAGGGAGTCCGTGGTTGAGGTTAGGCGAGTGAATGATAGGTTAATGTCTATTAAGTTGGTTATTGGGGGTTGCATCCTGAACGTCATCAGCGCTTACGCACCGCAAGCGGGCTTGGATGAGGAGGTTAAGAGGCGCTTTTGGGAGGGCTTGGACGATTTGGTGAGTAGTATTCCCCAATCTGAGAAGTTAGTTATTGGAGGGGACTTTAATGGTCACATTGGGGCTGATGTTGGTGGTTATGGTGAGGTTCACGGCGGCTTTGGCTTTGGGGTTAGGAACGGAGGAGGCACTTCTGACTTCGCTAGGGCTTCTGAGCTCCTAATTGCGAACTCGACATTTCAGAAGAGGAAAGAGCATTTGGTCACCTTCAAAAGTTCGGCGGCGAGGACCCAGATTGATTACCTCCTTCTGAGAAGGAGCGATAGAGGCTTATGCAAGGACTGCAAGGTTATTCCGGGGGAGTCCCTTTCGACTCTTCATAGACTCCTAGTGATGGATGTCGGCCTCTGGGTGAAGAGCAAGAGGAGGAGTGCTCGGGGGCGACCGCGAATTAGATGGGGTGCTCTAACTAAGGAGAAAGCCCAGGAGTTAGAGAGGAGGTTAGTTGATGGTGGAGCTTGGAGAAGTTCTGGGGAAGCGGACGCAATGTGGTCGGAGACGGCAAACTTAGTTAGGGAGGTAGCACGGGATGTGCTCGGGGTAGCCAAGGGCTATTCTGGTAGACATCAGGGTGACTGGTGGTGGAACGATGTAGTCCAAGAAAAAGTGGAGGTAAAGAAGGCGGCGTTTGCTAAGTTGGCAGGGAGCACTAACGAGGATGAAAGGAGAGTGAACGGGGAGACCTACAAGGTGGCGAGGAAGGAAGCAAAGCTGGCGGTTACGGAAACTAAAAACGCGGCGTTTGGTCGCATGTACGAGGAATTAGGGGAGAGAGGCGGGGACAGGAAGTTATTTCAGTTAGCTAAAGTAAGGGAGAGGAAGGCGCGGGATCTAGACCAAGTTCGGTGCATCAAGGACGAGGATGGTAGAGTTTTGATGGGTGAGTCTCGGGTCAAGCAGAGGTGGGAGACGTACTTTCGAGATCTTCTTAACGAGGAGGGGGATCGCAACATAGAGCTTGGGGAGCTGGGGCATTCAGAGAACCATAGAGACCTTGGGTACTGCAGGCGCATTAGGGTGGATGAGGTCGTAGGGGCTTTGCGAAGGATGAGTAGGGGCCGAGCGACCGGGCCTGACGAGATCCCGGTGGAGTTCTGGAAATGCATGGGTAGGTCGGGAGTGGAGTGGCTCTCCAGGTTGTTCAATGCGATCTATAGGACTAAAAGGATTCCGGATGAGTGGAGGTGGAGTACGGTGGTGCCCTTGTACAAAAACAAAGGGGATATCCAGTGTTGCGACAACTATAGGGGTATCAAATTAATAAGTCACACCATGAAGGTCTGGGAGCGGGTGATCGAGGCGAGGGTGAGGGAGATGACATCTATATTGGCTACTTCCTTTCACTTGATCCTGCAAAAGAAATCATGTTTACCTATCCACCTTGTCAGGAGATTGGTGGAACAGTTCAGGGATAAGAAAAAGGACTTGCGCATGGTGTTTATCGACTTGGAGAAGGCGTATGACAAGGTCCCAAGGGAGGTGCTATGGAGGTGCCCTGGAGGCGAAGAGCGTGCCGGAAGCCTACATCAGAGTAATCAAGGACATGTACGATGGAGCTAAGACTAGGGTTAGGACGGTAGGCGGTGACTCAGACCATTTCCCGGTGGTTATGGGGCTCCATCAAGGATCGGCGCTTAGCCCTCTCTTGTTTGCCTTGGTGATGGATGCTATAACCCGACATATTCAGGGGGATGTGCCTTGGTGCATGCTATTTGCCGATGACATAGTATTGATAGACGAGACGAGGGTCGGTGTGAATGAGAGGCTAGAAGTATGGAGACAGACTCTCGAGTCTAAGGGTTTCAAAATAAGCAGATCTAAGACTGAATACTTGGAATGCAAGTTTAGCGCCGAGCCGAGCGAAGTAGGCAGGGACGTGATGATTGGAGCTCAGGCCATCGCTAAGAGGGACTGTTTCAGATATCTTGGGTCGGTGATTCAGGGGGACGGAGAGATTGACAGGGATGTCACTCATCGTATAGGAGCGGGATGGTCGAAGTGGAGGCTTGCATCAGGAGTCCTGTGTGACAAGAAAGTGCCACTGAATACTCAAGGAAAAATTTTATAGAGCTGTGGTTAGACCTGCCATGTTGTATGGGGCGGAGTGCTGGCCGGTGAAGAACTCTCATATCCAGAGAATGAAGGTTGCGGAGATGAGGATGCTCGGGTGGATGTGTGGACTCACCAGGTTAGATAAGATTAAGAATGAAGTTATTCGAGAGAAGGTGGGGGTGGCCCCGGTGGATGAGAAGATGCGTGAAGCGAGGCTCGGGTGGTTCGGGCATGTGCGGAGGAGAAGTCATGATGCCCCGGTGAGAAGTTGTGAACGACTGGCGGTGGTCGGCGTGAGGAGAGGCAAAGGGATGCCTAAGAGGTATTGGGGAGAGGTGATTAGGCATGACATGGCTAGGATGCATATTTCCGAGGACATGGCCCTTGATAGAAAAGTCTGGAGGTCTAGTATCAGGGTTGTAGGATAGGGGCCCCTAGAATTTTTTGTACTCCTTTCCCGGGGTGGGGTGAGGCTTGTCAGGGCGACTCATAGATGATTCGTGCATTGGATTGTGTCCCCCTTAGGGTAGTTATTTATGGTAGTTAATGTTTGATATTATTACACGTCATTTTATGTATAATTCTTATGTTTAGATAACTATTTATGCGATTTCTGCCGGAATTACTAATGTTCTTTTGTTTTTGTTTTTGTTGTTGCTTTCCCTTTCCTTTTCTAAGCCGAGGGTCGATTGGAAACAGCCTCTCTACCCTTTGGGTAGGGGTAAGGCTTGTCTACATATTACCCTCCCCAGACCCCACCTTGTGGGACTATACTGGGTAGTTGTTGTTGTTGTTAGTTTGAGCGAGTCGAATTACACAAGAATCAAACTAGAATAAACATATAACATGGCTAAAATCACTATAGTACAAAAGTAATCGATCTGAAGGTATCAGTTTCTTAAATAAAAAGGAATTTTGACCAAAGACATCATATATACAACAAAATTAGCCGAAAAGGATAATATAAAAAATAAACCAAGAGGTAACTCAACTTAGCTCCAAGCTATCCATTTACACAACTTGTTCAAGTTATATCATCCTTGATTCTAAAAACAACCTCCCAACAAATTATGGCATAGAAACTCAAAAGACCCCACTAGCCTCACGCCCATAAAGTTTTGGAAAAAATAGAACTAGGAAAAAAAAAGAGGAACCATTTTCCCACTTCCGTTATCTTCTTTCCCTTCTCAATAACTAAAAGCATCAATCCTGTAAGAAAACTCATTGTCCGTTATAACCATTTTCATACTCTAAGGAACCATCAGATATCCTTCAGATAAGTCCAGCCTGAGTTAAATAGCTTATGTCCCAAAGCTGGGTCAGATTCTACAACATCAAGAAAGTAAATAACAGGCTTCATACCAATGGCCAAGATTACAAATATCAATACAAGGTAAAGGGATCAATCCAAGACTTTAGTGCACACACCAAAGTGCATATTGAGCAACACTATAGTCAAATCCAATGTAAGTTGATTTATGAAGAAATCATTCGGGAGAAACCTGAGAGAGCACCTAAGACAAGAAGCAATGGCCCAACTGCATATTTGCATCAGTAATCTCGATGAAATAACAGATGGTGTTAAAGGATTGACTGCTTTAAAGGGAGGGAGGGAGCACCATTAACCAGCAAACCATTTGGCAAGACCCTGAAGTAATGGTCACATCTGTTACTGCTCGACTACAGGCTGCAGTAGACTATGAAACTATTCTCGACCGCAGAAGTCCTATTACCGTGAAGTTTTGAGAAAAATAGCACATTATGACCTAAACATACAATTGAAAGGATCTTATATTGTCTCCCTTACTTGGGCAAAGAGGCACACTCCACATAAGAAGCCAGGCAGATAGTGCATTTCCATCTGCAGATAGACCGAGAATCACATTAAAATCATTATTTAAGTTCTTCAATATAGAAAAAGTAGCACAAAGAAGGAAGAACCTTAACAAATAAATGCACACATTGTCAAATACTTTTCTCACGAATAACCAACCATATTCATATCGAAAATGCCTCGTTCCAAATTCCTGAGACATGCAACTGTGAACTTAAAAACATCCCAAATCGGACCATGATAGCAATGCTCATCCAAACTCCAGCCATAGAACCTTCCCATGAAAGTAAAGCCCTTTCTAAAATCTTAACCTATAGGCTATAAGCTTCATCACTATACACTCTTCATTATATCACAGTACCTCTTAACACCACAATAAAATGAAACTACAAAATGAGCAAACTGTATAGAGGGAAATAAATGTCACCAATACCATTAGTTATCTCTGTACAACGAGGCAATTTCTTCGAAGTTAATGAAACATTTATCTGATGAAAACTTATATACCTTTATTCAGTAATATTACATTTAACTAAGTGCAAAATTTTGTTTGGGTGTCTCAAAAATTTTGATTGGTTGAGAACAGTACAAAGACCACTTACAAGAGCCAGTGGAAGTGTTTTAAATAAAGATAAAAAGGATTACCAGCAATAATCCAATATCTAGCTACAGGATCAAAGGGAATAGAACTGAAACCTATCTGTCAAAGTATCATTCTATCTTCCAAAATACAAACTTTCCTTGATGCCTATTCAATCAAAATATGAATAAAACGGACCCTGTAATAAGTATGGGTATTACTTATCAAGAAAAAACCCGATAAAGTATTATATTATAAATAAATGGTAATATTAGGAGCAAAACAATTGTCCAAGCAAATTCTAAAGGTACCATTTCGCATCATGTGAATACTAGTAGTATCATATAAATAAAGAGTATATAAACCGTTAAAGGGGATAAGAATTTTCTCTGGAGGATAAAGTTTTATAGAGGTAGGTTGTCTGTGAAAAATATGGGACAGATGGAAGGCGGTGTACAGCAGTAGCTTCTGGACCCTATGGTGTAAGTGTATGGAAGTCAATTAGAAATTTATGGCCAGGATATATCAGCAAAGTTAGTATCAAAATGCGGAATGGCAATAAAACTTCTTTCTCGAATGATGATTGGATTGGTAATGGACCTCTTAAAGAGGTTTTTCCAGATTTGTTCACATAGTGCAGCAACCTCAAGCTACTGCGGCTGAGGTATGGAGTACGCAGGGGTGGAATGTTACATTCAGAAGGTTCTTCAATGACTGGGAGGTTACGAGTCATTGAATTCTACAAATTGTTGGATGGGTCTAAGGGCATCACAGAAGAAGAGGACAGACTTATATGGGAAAGAAACGACGGAGGAGTATATACTGTAAAGTCAGCATATGGAATCCTGAATAGCTCTGGTCACATGAACAATGGGACATGGCATTGGAAGCACATCTGGAAGGTGAAAATCCCTTTTAAAGTGGCTTGCTTTTGTTGGCTTGTAATCAAAGAGGCAGTTCTAAATCATGACAATTTAATAAGGGGAGGAACGCTTATGTGTTCCAAATGTTTCTTGTGTGGAAAAGAGACTGAAACAAATAGCCACCTCTTTTTACATTGCAAAGTAACTAGTAGGCTGTGGTACCTTTTCATGAGTATGAAAGGTGTGGAATGGGCAATACCTAGGACAACTGCAGATATGTAAACTTGCTGGAATGACCCAGGTTTTCTACTGAGGCAGAAGCATTGGTGGAGGTTGATCCCAGCATGTATTAGGTGGACAATTTGGTTGGAGAAAACTTCAAGATGCTTTGAAGATAGAGCTAACACTGGACAGAAGATCAAGACGAATTGTATATTTTTGTTTCACTTTTGGTGTAAAGAAGCTCTGGTAGAGAATGTAGAGTCTATAGTGGATATTACTGGGTCTTTGTAACTACCACAGGTCTGGGTTTACGTTTTTGCTCTTTTTTGAGGGTCTTGTAACTATCTTTAACATTTAGCATAATCTTTATGCTAAAGGTTTTTCTACTTAATTTATAAAACTTGTCACCACCTCGAAAAAAAAAAAGTATCAGTGTTGTCAAAGGCGAAAAACTCTAAAAAGCGCTCTAGGTTCGTTTGGACTTTAAGCGCAAAGCGCAATATAAGTGTAGGCTTTAGTTATAAAAGATGCAATGCAAGGAAAAAAAATATATATACATGTAATTCAAGAGAAAGTAACAAACTCATTCATATTTTTTTCCTTAACCACTAATACACTTATTTGCCGATTGTATTTGTAGTCTAGTATTGCTCCATTTAAGCTAGAACTCATGGGCAATAAGGGGCGTGTCTTGGTGCCTTGCCTTACAGGCTAACATCGAAGCGCAACCTATATGAGGCAAAGCACCCTTCTTGAGCTTTTCTGAGCTTCAGCACTTAAATGTGCCCTAAATAAACTTTTGACAATACTGGCATGTATCCATGAAACAAACTCAAAACCAGTAGCAACTTAATCCTTATATGAGCTACTTCACAACTGATGGCAACCATGTACCGCTATCTTCCTACTACTTCCTAAAGACAAAAACTATCATGTATTCGAGGACAACCCAGCCAACTAATCACCGATTAGGATGGGTTAAGCACAACAACGACATCACACTAAAATCCCACAAGTGGGGTCTGGAGAGAGTAGTGTGTACACAGACCTTACCGCGACCCCAATGGGTAGAAAGGTTGTTTCCAATAGGTCCTCGGCACAAGAAGATGAAAAGCCGAAAAGAGATCAGTACCATCAACAAAAAAACAACAGAGATACTATGAAAAAGGAAGAGTACTGTAAACAGAACACTGACCACTAGCAGTCTAAGACTAAATTCTATCGGCCTAGCCTCACACTTGTACACAAAATATGCTCAACTACCTCCTAACCTACAACTTTAATGCTCGACCTCCTCAGCTTCCTATCGAGTGCCATGTCCTCGGAGATCTGAAGTCCTGCCAGATCACGCCCGATCACCTTTCTCTAAAACTTCCTAGGTCGCCCTCTACCACTCCTCGTACCCACCAACGCCAACCTCCCGCACCTCCTTACCGGGACATCCAAGCTCCTCCTCTGTACGTGCCCAAACCATCTGAGCCTCGTTTTACGCATCTTATAATCAATAGGAGCCACGCCCACCTTCTTCCGACTATCTTCATTCCTAATCTTATCCATCCTAGTGTGCCCGCACATCCACCTCACCATCCTCATTTCTTCTACTTTCATCTTCTGGATATGTGAGTTCTTAACTGGCCAACACTCCGCCCCATACAACATGCCCGGTCTAACCACCGCTTTATAAAACTTACTTTTGATTAGCGGTTGCGCAATCTTATCACACAAGACTCCAGATGCTAACCTCCATCTCATCCACCACACCCTGTACGGCGTACGGTGTGTGACAACCTCGTCGATTTAACCGACCCAACGTACTTGAAACTGGCTCTCTTGGAAATAACCTGCGAACCAAACCTCATAGCCATGCCCACTTCCCTCGGCTCGTCACGGAACTTGCACTCAAGATACTCCGCCTTCATCTTGCTCAACTTAAAACTCTTAGACTCAAGGGCATGTCTCCAAACCTCCAGCCTCTCGTTAATGCCACTCCACAATCATCAGTGAATAACATAGGCGAAATACATAAATGGCCCCTCCAAGTTGTCCACAACGGTCATTTGAACACCTCAAAAGATCTATTTATCAAGTAGACACCTCAAGCTATTTTTTAATGTGTCTTATGCACACTCGTGCCTGGCAGAGTTAATGGGTGAATTACACTCGCGGATGACGTGGAAAGTTAACAAATAAAAAGATGACACCTGTAAATGGTGGTCGTCGGTGTACTATTAGCTTTGGGCAAATGACCATGTACTTATTGTATGACATATATATTACTGTATGATGGACTATTGTACATTTGTTTTTTCAAAAACAAAAAGATAAGCTAACTGTACCCTATAGTATTTTATGGTGGTCATCGGTGTACTGTTAACACCCCTCCTCTCCCTTTCTAGTCGGATTTGGGCAAATTTGAAGGTTTCAAGCTGGAACCAACCGATTTAAATGGTAGTCGTCGGTGTTTCCCTTCTTTTTTTTTTTCTGGCGGATCCTACCAGGTTGAATGGAAAAGCAGAGGGAGACAAGAGGGGACGAGGGAGGAGAGAGAAGTGACTGCCAGCCACCCAGTGACCAACTTCGACGGCGGCAGTGGATGATTTTTTGAACGGGAACTTTTTGCCGAACAAAATTATGATGATTTTCTAGCATTAATTATGCTAGACTTCCTTTTAATGGTAAAGTGTGGTGCTGAGACTAGTGGGTTAGGGTGGAGAAGATAATGGAAGAAAATTTGGAGAAGAAGGGGATAAGTGAGCTCTACCAATTAAATAAAAAAAAAATAAACATAATTTTGAAAGACTTCACTTGCTGCAAGGCGAGTGTAGTACACACATTTGTTCATGTCACTTTGAAGGGTTTAAAAAACACATTAAAAAATAGCTTGAGGTGTCTACTTGATAAATAGGTCTGTTAAGGTGTTCAAATGACCGCCGTAGACAACTTGGAGGGGCCATTTATGTATTTCGCCAATAACATACCATGGTCAACTAAAAACCCTTAGGATGGGTTAAATAAAATATCATTTTATGATGCACTAGAAATATATTATCTATCCAAAAAAATTAATGTGAGTGGGGAAGTAGGAGTTTGATGTGTTTTCGATGTTTTTGCTGCCTCTATTATTTCGCTACACGAAAGTTAACTCCTAATCGACCATGTTATGTTAATATTCTTCTCTTCTAGTTTCTCTTCATTAAGTGCAGAAAATCGACTCTCATCAAATTAAGAAAGTAATTGAGGTTTTGTTAGAAAGTAATGCAGTAAATACAGTAGGAATTAATACGGCTAAATATGTACAAACCTCAATAAAATGCTTAATATTTGTACTTCAGTAGACTATCCAAATTGCAAAGAATTTCCAGGAAAATACACTCGGATTATGGTAATGTAACCATTCTAATCACTTAGTGTGTCAGAGTAAAAGCTTGAAACCCTAGTACAGAATAGACTCAGCTTACCAAACTGCCAACTGGGGCAAAAGACGTTAGCTAAATCTTATCAAAAGAAGCAAGCTCAGGGCAAATCCAACTAACAGGAGCTCCATCCTTCCTTACCTTATACAGTGCTTTTCCAGCAACTGCAGCGGGAAGAAGAAAGAATAAGGGAAGAAAAAAAGAGACCCGTAATCTTGATGAGAATAAAAGAGTGACACAGGTTGCACTTTTTTCGTCTACTCGTTCCATTCAGAAACTTGTCAGATTTATCAGCCATCTACGTAGCCCATGTTGTCTTTTTCTTCCTTTATTGTGCTCTGAATAGTCAATACTCTCGCAGACTTTCCATTTACACAACAGCAATTAATGTCACATTTACTACACGAAAACAGCATGCTTCCTACATCAGGACAATTTTGAAGCAAAAAAGAAAAGGTTTGCACTTCTTGGACAGATTTGCAGATAAACCTGTTTAAAAAGGGGTTTATACCAAGAAACGACTTAAGAAACTCAAAAATAAACAGATTTGTAGATATCATACATGTCATTTTGCTGTCATCGAATATAGGGTGCAGCTGAAGTTATGCTCTTCTGCAATATTAGATACTTCCCTGTAGGGAACACATAAAGAAGGTGTGTGTTTGCATTGTTAGCCTAGTGGTCTGACCCTCACCTCCAACCACAAGCTTGGAGGATTGCCTCACAAAGGAAACAAAGAAAGGATTTTTAGTCTCCTGGGTTGGGGGTTTGGGAGGGTAAGTTTTACCGTATCAGAAGAAAACAATAACAAGTCTAATACAGGTGTCTCTTTATATTTCGCTTGGACACTAGATTAAAAAAACCAACACTGTGAAACAACTTACTAAGGTATAGCTTGCCATTGGCACACTAAAGATACTCCTACCCTGTCCCCAATCAAACTTCACCAATTTCGGGCCATGTTAAGAAGGCTATAACAGCACTAAGCATCCCGGAAAGCCAAAGCTCAAGAAACTGTAAGTGTGCTGTATCAACCCGACTCTCAAAGCTACATAAGACAAATTTCTTTTTTCTGTATCTCTTTCTTTTTGTTTTTACACTTTTCTCCGCTAGGTGAAGATTATACAATTTTTCTACTTACCTCAGGCTTCCATGCGTCCATCACTAAACAGTAAATGCTACAGCATGGATTCTGGAATAACCCATTGAATAACTTCAACCAACCATCTTAATGCTAAGCAAAGAAAACCATAAAGGGGAGTTGACCAAATTTTAGAGAATGTAAACCCAATCTGGGTTAATATCTTACTAGGAAAACATGAATGACTGACAAGCATCCACTATTGTGAAATTTAGTTCAAATCTTAAACATGACTGAGATTCTAGACTATTGATGAATTTACATATCTCAATCTCAACCTGCATACATGTAATTACACTTAAGGGCATCAGTTTGTTTCAGTTTAATTTGTGTGGAAATTGTATAAGTATGCATCGACAGAGCATCAATGTTGCTATGCGTTCTTAATTCCACCAATGCACAAAATGGATTAATTCCATGATTATCATATCTTTTGCACACTCTTCTTAATTTTCCACCAAAATCCGCATGTAACCATTTCCCAGACACTTAATCTTTCTAAACAATTTTTTTCGTGAACATGGCATAAGGACAAAGACAGTGCAAAGCTACCATGAAGAGATTTTAAAAAGAAAAGCTTTTCGGATGGGGATATTTTCTTCAGATTCACTTCCAAATTTTCTAATTTATTTGGAAGGGGTAAGAAAACTGAAGCTTGAAAAAACCCACGAGTCAGACACTTTGTAATGATGTATACCATGCCTTATTAAAAGCTTAAAAGGTTAAGCATGCAAATGTTATATACTCGCAATAAGAAACAAAATTCACTAAAATAGTTGGTTTTCACTGAATAACACTGTTTTGAATTTATCTCCTTCATCTCAATTCTTCAACTAACCCAAAACAATGACATTGAGTCCCATACAGCTAGCTTCTGGGATTATGTTAGGCCCAAGTTCCATTTTCTTATCGCTTTGCTACACTATTGTACCTAACCAAACCAGTAAGAGTTCACTACTCATTATTTGAGGGATAACATCATAATTCCATTAAGAAGCTCAACCAAACACTAAATATACATAAATCAACTCTCTAATACTTAAAATTTCAAAACTACCCCCCGCCCCCCCGGTTACACACACAAAAAAAGAGGAACTAAACTCTTAGTTTATAGAGACAATAAGAACAAAAACCTGGGAAAATCAGCGGTTGCACTCAGCAGGCAAGGGCCTATTGAAGCCACCACGTCTATTCATGTACTGTCGAGGCTGCCGTTTAGTGACTTTCCTTACAGCACCCACATCATTCCCTGCCACTGGCTTCCCCTTTGTCGAATCAAACCCTACCGGTATCCCCAATTTCTTCATCATCTCAATCTCTTCCACATCCATCATCTCTTCATCACCACTCCCCTCCTCCTCCTTCTTCTGCTTCTTCTGTTCTTTCGCTATCCCGTCCACAAAATCCTCAACCTCTCTCCGCGTATCTCTATCCCTATCCTTATCATGATCGCCATCATCTTTTCGTCTCTTTCTAGGAGGACTTTCCGCTGAGGGACGGTGGTGACGGTGGCGGTTGCGGCGGTCAGTGGGAGAACGGGAGCGGGAAGTAGAACGGTGGCGGTGGCGGTGACGGTCAGTGGAAGGGGAACGAGTTCGGGAGCGAGTGTGTCGACTGGTTTTGATATGGTCAGGGGTGTAAGAACGTTCACGGTCTCTCCGGTCACGTTTCCGATCTCTGTCTCTATCCTTGTCCCTCTCTCGCTCTCTCTCCCGGTCACGGTCCCGATCAATTTCACGGTCACGGTATCGAGTTCGGTCACGGTCGGTCATCGTCACGTTAAGGGAAGGAGAGTAGAAGGGTTTTGAAGTTTGAACAAAGAAGAGACACTGATATTGCTCTCCTCGGAAGGATTTAGGAGAAATGCAATCCCCGTTTTGCTCTATTTACTCTTTTTCTTTGTTTTCTCTCTTACTCCCTTTTTATTCTGTTTTGTCTTTTGGTATCTACGAGTTGGGGTAAATTTTAAAAATAATCGTATAATTATAAAGGTTTTTCACAAATATTATACAACTTTGTTTTATCGCTTAAAACTCACAACACTATTAATAATAAAATGGTCACAATATTTGTGTTTGCTCAAAGATGTTATGTATCTTAGAACTAATCAATCAATATAAATAATGGAATAATCGGAATCAGTGATAATATAAATCGAAGATCGATTATCGAAACAATGTGAATAAAATATTTAGCATAAGGAGATGGTAAGAACAAAATGTAGAAGATAGAACAAATGAGCAGTAGTGATAGCAGTAATAGAGAGAGATATGTCTTATTATCCGAAAATCAGATCCCTTACAAATGGGGGAGGCCCTCCCTTATATAATGAGAGGGTCCTCTCGCCCAACTTATTACATTGATTCCCTCTTTAATGGATCCGCCAGTTTGATGTCTCATAGGCGGGGGGTCCATGGATGCTGCCGTCCTCAAAACGGGGGCGGCCTCCTTATTTATTTCATCGGGGCCGGCCTCCTTATTTATTTCATCGGGGCCGGCCATAGGTACACGTGGTCGTGTCGTACCACTTGTTTGATTTACCCCCATACAGATAGTCCCTCCGCCTATTGGAGATATGCCCGGGGCGTTTCTTCGATGGGCGGATAGATTCAACCCATGTTGGGTACTGTGCGGGTGTGCGTACGTGGCACGTTCTTTCGAACCGTCGCCTGCAGGCGGCGTGCGTCATTATTGCTACGGTTTTTGAGGCTTAGTCATAATGGGAGATTTGACGTTTCAGTTTCCCGCCTCTTTTCCGGTACAAAACTCTTCGAATTTCGTGCGATAATTTTGTTATAAATAGGAGGCAGTTTCAATATCCTTCTTTCTTTTAGTTCATCAGAGATCTTTCGCCTCTTTCTTCCTAATTTATCTTTTTACGGCAACTTGCATTCCCTCATTGATTCCTAGTTAGTGACCTTAATCAAAAAATGGCCAAAGGTAGCCGTCGTAGAGAGCCGGAGCGGGCGGAGACTGGCTCTGAGGCTCCCCGACAATCTGGGGATAAAGGTAAGAAGAAGAAGAAGGAACTCGTTCCTCTAAAGGAAAGTAACCTTCTTCCTCGATATTTGTATGCGCAAAAAGACTTCACTCACCCGGCGGATGCCGATACGTGGGAGAGGTCCGTTATTACGGAGAGGCAACTGAACAGTCTCCGGGCGGCTTGCCGCGTACCGGAGACGGTGGAGATGAGGGTGGCCGGAGATGATATGGTGTATGTTCACCGGTCAGGATTCTGAGCCATTTACGGGTATCCATTTATCATGGGGTGCGAGCTCCCCATATATCCCCTGGCGGAGGCATTGTGCCGCTTTTTCAACATCTGCCCGGCCCAATTGACTCTGTACACATGGAAGATGTGCCGGGTCTTGACAACATATGCGACCAAGGCTGAGGTGGACGTCTCCGTTCATCACTTGCTGCAATTGTTTAGTCCCCGCTACATGCGGGGCAAGATGTTGCAGCTGAAAAATCGAGGGTCGAAGGGCTTGCTCGTAGAGGCGGACGATAAGCCTAATCGTCAATTTTGGATGAAGTACTTTTATATCCGTACCTCCGATTTAGTGGCGGATGCAGCCGGCTTTCCGGAGATATGGAACCCCAACTGTAAGTACCTACCTGTCCCTTTCAGGTTTTGGTTAGTGGCGTCGCCGTCACATTGCTTCTAAGGCGTTAACATTTTTTCTTTGCTTTTTTCTTGTGTAGTGGTGGGGCGTACGCCCAATCAAGTTCCCGGCATTAGGGCGTGGGTGAACAGGTTGATCCCTTTTGCCGAGGAATGTAGGACGTGGGTTGCGTTCGGTGAGAAGTACGGCCTCGCGAGTACGGCTCTTACTTGCCATAATTTCTTTTTCTTTGGCCGTAGCCGTAGCTAACATAAGTTTACTCTTCTTTTGTTGCAGCTCGGAACGTAACACGGAGGCGGAGACGCCGAGCCGTCAGTCCTGCTTCTTCAGAAACGGAGCTTAGGGTCTCCGTTAGGCAGGGCCTCTTTGAGGCTGATCAGGCCGAGGAGAGTCCGGCGGACAACGCCGCGTCAGATGGCGAAGCGACTGAGGCCGCCGACCCGGATTATGAGCGGGCGGTTAGGGAGTCCCTGCTGTCGGCCGCTCCTGGTCCCTCTGGTTCCACTCCTGACCCGTCCGGTTTTAATCCTGTGCCGTCTTCTATTCCGGCTCCTGGGGCGGCTACGGAGCTCCCGCCCCCTTCTATTGAGGTGGGGTCCCCTGATCCGGATGAGCCGGCCGAGCGCACGAGGCGCCGGTTTCTTACTGGAAAAGGGGTAGTTGTAGAGGCCAGTCCTGAGCAGGAGGAGACTGAGGCCCGCCGCCCGTACTCGAGGCCAGTCCTCTTGGGCGATGCCATCCGTCCGGGGAGGGCCGCAATTGTAATTGCCCATGCGGGGGATGCTGAAGCCCCGTTTACCGATAGTGAGGGCGCCCCTGTTGTTGCTGCTGAGCAGGCGGAAGTGCCGCTGCAGGGCGAAGCTGCGACGGACGCGCTTGAGGCGACCGCGGAACAGGGCAAGTTGCGCCGGCTCTTGATACCGACGGGTTTCAACCTGTTGGAGGAAAGTGGGCCGGCGGTGAAGGACTTTGCCATACTGTGTGGCGACGCTGAGGCTGAGTCGCTGAAGTCAATAAGCGACCGCGTCCTGTCCCGTCGTGTTGCTGGTGCTGCCTTGCAGGTATGGTTCGAAGTGTACCTTTCTCCTTTCTTTTCGTTTTCTTATGTTTCGCGGCTTTCATTTTGCCTTTTCTCTCTTTTTGTAGACCCTCATCCTAGAGGTGGAGCGGAGTCGGAGGGATCGGAAGAAGTTGGCTACCCTCCGTAAGGTGTCAGAGAAGTATAAGGAAGCTCGTGAGAAGCACAAGACACTTTCGGACTGCTTCTCGGACGCCCCTGAATTCCGCCTCCTCCGAGAGTCTGTTGAGTCGTTGGAGGAGCAGCTACGCAAACAAACAGAGCAACTGGAGAAGGCGGACGCCGATCTGCTAGCTGCCGTGGCTCGGAATGCCGAGCTGGAGATCATCTTTCAACAGCGGGGGGAGGAAGTAGATATGGGCCGAGTGGCCTTGATGGAGGCGGCCGAGCTGCATACTAAAGTAGAAACTTTGTCGGCCGAGCTTCAGGCGGCCTTGGCCCAGACGGCAGTCATCCCAGTTGGGGACGCCCCCCGCGAGGCTCAGGACATGCTGGTGTACACCGAGGCTAGGCGGACGGTATTTGAGGAGCTTCACGCCGCCGGCAGGGCTAGCCAGGCGGAGGTTGATGAGCAGCGCCGGCTGGTTAGGGTGGCTCGTGAAGCCTGCGGCTATGACCCTGACTCTCCGACCCAGTCGGGAGGCTCCTTCGCTGATGTGGACCAGCTGGGCACCGGGTCCTGGATTGAAAGAATTTGGCGGGACGACGGCGAGGACGGTGCCAATGGGGCTGTAGGAGGCGGTTGCGGCCATGATAGTTGAATAGGTTTCATTTTGTAGTTAGTAATTTTTGTACCTTCTTGTAAATGTATGGAATGTTAATAAAAATACTCTTTCTGAATGATTGCGGCCATCTCTTTTTTCCTTTCCTTCTTTTTTATTGTATTGTCGGGGTCGACCTTAGCCTTTGATTCGTATAGCGGGGGCGGGTCTTCCGCCTGAGTTCTTTTTAGACGAGGTGCTCCCATATTCTGGCTTCTAGGGCATTTAGCCTAAGCTCGAATTGGGACGAGGCCGGACTTATGCGTTTTACGCGGCTGTCCTTTTGGTCCTTTATTTAGAGAGGCCATGTCGATACCTCTCAAGTGTCGACGCCTTAAGCTTTCGATTTTCCTGGAGAAGGCCGCAGCCTTCCTTTTTGAACGTTCTAGGCCTTGGCCATTTTGCTTCATCCGGAGGGGTCGTAGCCTTCTCCTTCAGATGTCCTTAGGCCTTAGCCTTTTATTTAGTTCGGAGGGGGCCGTAGCCTCCTCCTTTGGACGTCCTTAGGCCTTAGCCTTTTATTTCGTCCGGAGAGGGCCGTAGCCTTCTCCTTTGGACGTCTTTGGGCCTTAGCCTTTTATTTCGTCTGGAGAGGGTCGTAGCCTTCTCCTTTGGACGCCTTTGGGCCTTAGCCTTTTATTTCATCCGGAGGGGGCCGTAGCCTCCTCCTTTGGACGTCCTTAGGCCTTAACCTTTTATTTCGTCCGGAGAGGGCCGTAGCCTTCTCCTTTGGACGCCTTTTGGGCCTTAGCTATTTTATTCCGTCTGGAGGGGGCCGTAGCCTCCTCCTTTGGACGTCCTTAGGCCTTAGCCTTTTTATTCCGTCTGGAGGGGGCCGTAGCCTCCTCCTTTGGGCGTCCTTAGGCCTTAGCCTTTTTATTTATTGGAGATGGCCGTAGCCTTTCATTGAAGATGGCCGTAGCCTTTCATACAATTGTGGCAGTAGCCTTTCATACAATTATGGTCGTAGCCCTTCATTTATTGGAGACTGCCGTAGCCTTTCATACAATTGTGGCCGTAGCCCTTCATTTATTGGAGGTGGTCGTAGCCCTAGTCCCTGTGATGTGTTATTCGTGCCGACCGGTGCGCTTAGCGCATCATACAAGCGATTCCGGACATCTCCCTTGTCGCCTCATTAAAAACCTCTCCGGGAAAACCCAATTGGGACAAAACCCGGAGGAGGGAAAAAGAGTACGACTCGGGGGGTGTCTCTTAGAAGTGGAAGCGCTTGAGGTGTGAGATGTTCCAGTTGTTCTGGAGTATCTTTCCATCCGTGGTCTCAAGTTTGAAAGCACCTTTATCCGCTGTTGCGATGATTTTGTAGGGTCCGTCCCAATTGGTTCCCAGTTTTCCTTCGTTGGGATCCTTTGATGCCAGTGTCTTGGCTTTTAGCCCATAATCACCCGCCTTGAGCGGGCGAATTTTTATCCTCTGGTTATAGTACCTCTCGATCTGCTGTTTTTGCGCCACCAGCCTGATGTGGGCCATTTCTCTCCTTTCTTCGGTCTCGTCCAAGTCTTGTAGTCGGCTTGTATCGTTCTCATCTCCGCTTGTCTGCGAATATCTGAGGCTTGGTTCGCCGACTTCGACTGGTATAACAGCGTCGGTCCCATAGACCAATGAGTAGGGGGTTTCTCCCGTGGAGGACTTGGGAGTGGTTCTATGAGCCCACAACACTTCTGGTAGCAGCTCGGGCCATAGTCCCTTGGCGTCCTCCAGTTTCTTCTTCAGAATGTTTAATATAGTTTTGTTGGACGATTCCGCTTGGCCGTTGGCGGCTGGATGATATGGCGTTGAGAGTATTCTCTTGATGTGCCATTTGTCGAAAAAATCCGTTGTCTTTTGTCCTATGAACTGTCGTCCGTTGTCGCATGTTATTTCCTTGGGAATGCCGAACCGACAGATGATGTTCTTCCAGATGAAGGCTATGACTTCTTGTTCGCGGATTTGGGCGTAGGCGCCTGCTTCCACCCACTTAGAAAAATAGTCAGTTAAAACTAACAAAAAACGTACCTTTCCTCGTCCGGGAGGCAGCGGTCCGACTATATCCATTCCCCATTTAATGAATGGCCAAGGGGAAGTGACTGAGTGGAGAGGTTCTCCCGGCTGGTGTATCATGGGGCCGAACTTTTGGCACTTCTCGCATCGCCGGACGTAGTCCGCTGCATCTTTTTTCATTGTGGGCCAGTAATAGCCGGCCCGTATTAGGCATCGCACGAGTGCCCTGTTTCCCGTATGGGCGCCACAATGACCCTCATGGACTTCTTCCAGTACCGGGGTTGTCTGGTAGGGTCCCAGACATTTGGCCAAAGGTCCTCCAAATGTTCGTTTGTAGAGGTCCCCGTTCATCAAGCAATACCGGACGGCTTGCGTGCGAAGCTTTCTAGCTTCTTTTTTATCGTGCGGTAGTTGCCCTTCTTGCAGGTATGAAAGGAACTGGCTTCGCCAGTCCCATGTTAGGTGTAGAGAGAATACCTCGCTGCAATCGATGGCGGAATGCATGAGGGAGAGAATACCTCGTTGCGATTTGTAGCCGCTGCGGCCAGTTTGGCTAATCCGTCGGCTTCGGCATTATGTGCCCTGCGTACTTGCTCGAAGCGACATTCGTCGAATTGGGCCATTAGTCTACAGACTTCGGCCTGATATTTCTGCAACCTCTGCTCCTTGATTTGATAGGCCCCGGCGACTCGATTTATCACAAGTTGCGAGTCGCAATGTAGGATTAGTCGGCGGGCTCCGTACCTGGCGGCTAGTTTCAAACCTGCAATAATGGCTTCGTACTCTGCTTCGTTGTTAGTCATCTCGGGACTCCGTATGGACTGGCGAATAACTTCGCCCGTGGGGACCTCGAGGATGAGTCCCAGTCCCGATCCCGAGGCGTTAGCAGCCCCGTCGGTGTGGAGTATCCAGGGATTCAAGCTAGGGGCCGTTTGCGAGGCTTCCTTCTCGGCCTCATACGAGAGGCCTGCGCTGAAGTCGGCTATGAAGTCAACGAGGACCTGCGATTTTATGGTTGTTCTAGGGACATACGTGATGTCGTGCTCACTGAGCTCTATGGCCCATCTGGCGAGACGGCCCGACAGTTCGGGCTTATGCAGGATGCTTCTTAGGGGGAAGGTGGTCACCACCCGGATGGGGTGGCATTGGAAGTAAGGTCTCAGCTTTCGGGAAGCCGTGACCAAAGCCAGTGCCAGCTTCTCAAGGTGCGGGTACCGAGTTTCGGCGTCCACTAGTGTTTTACTGATGTAATAGATGGGCGATTGCGTACCTTTTTGCTCGCGGACGAGCACTGCGCTGACTGCCACCTCGGAGACGGCCAGATATATAAGTAGTGGCTCGTTTGGTTCCGCCTTGGCCAGCAACGGCGGAGAAGTTAGGTATGCTTTCAGTTCTTGGAGAGCCTTGACGCATTTATCGTTCCAGTGGAAACCGTTATCCTTCCTCAGCACATTGAAGAACTTGTGGCATCTGTCCGACGACGGGGAGATAAAGCGGTAGAGGGCGGCTATTCGGCCTGTCAACTTCTGAACCTATTTTTGCTGGTGAGCGCTTCTGGTATTGAGGCGATTGCCTTGATTTGGTCCGGGTTGACCTCGATCCCTCTTTGCGATACGAGGAAATCGAGGAATTTCCCGGATGCTACACCAAAAGTGCATTTTTCGGGGTTCAACTTCATTCTGTAGCTGTTCAAGATCTCAAAGGCCTCTCACCGGTGATCGATATGGTCCTCCTTTCTTGCTGATTTAACCAGCATGTCGTCGATATAGACCTCCATAGTCTTACCGAGTTGCTTGCTGAACATTTTGGTGACCAACCTTTGGTAAGTTGCACCTGCGTTTTTCAACCCGAAGGGCATCACTCTGTAGCAGTAAGTGCCCTAGTGGGTGATGAAGGTGGTTTTCTCTTGATCCTCTTCTGCCATTAGGATTTGGTTGTACCCAGAGTAGGCATCCAAGAAGCTCAGGAGTTCATGCCCTGTTGTAGCATCGATCAACTGGTCGATGTGGGGTAGGGGGAAGGAGTCCTTGGGGCAGGCCTTGTTCAGGTCGGTGAAGTCCACGCACATCTTCCACCTTCCGCTTTTATTCTTAACCATAACCACATTGGCGATCCATTGCGGGTATCTCGATTCTCTTACGGAACCGTTGGCCAGTAGTTTGTCCACCTCCTCACGGATCGCCTCGTTAATGGTGGCGTTGAATTTTCTTCGGCCCTGTTTTACCGGTGGGTGCAATGGATCCACGTTGAGCCGGTGTGTGGCGATATCCGGAGAGATCCCTGGCATGTCTGCATGGGAAAAAGCAAACGTGTCTGCATGTTTAATCAGAAATTCATGGTACTTACCTAGGTTTGTGAGCCCGTGACCGATGTATGCTTTTTTTTCTAGATCGTTTTGATCCGGAGCTCATCGGCCGTTGCATTGCAAGCTTCTACGATGTTTGGGTCTCTTATGGCGTCGGCCGTCGGGTCTGCTTGAGACCCCGATGGAGTTGATTGCTATGCCTCCGCACTTGCCTTGCTCAGTTGTTTTGTGTGAGCGCAATCCTGGGTTATTTTATAGCATTCTTGCGCTGTTCGCGGCTCCCCTTTGATGTTGAATATCCCCCATGGGGTAGGGAATTTGATCACCTGGTACAGGCTTGACGGGACCGCTCGCATGGCGTGTATCCACGGGCGTCCAATGATGACATTGTAGGTCGTCTCTTGGTTCATCACATGGAAAGTTGTTTCTAGGGTGACACCTCCCGCGAGGACAGGCAGGGTCACCTCTCCTGACGTGCGTTCTACTGCATTGGTAAAACCAGTTAGATTTATGCACCTGGAGTGATTCTGTCCTCGAGTCCCATTTGAGTAAGGACTCTTGGATGAATGATGCAGGCACCGCTCCCGTCATCGATCATGAATCTCCTGACATCGGTATCCATGATACGCAGGGTAATAACTAAAGCATCATAGTGAGGGAAACACAAACCGTCGGCGTCAGACTTATCGAAGGTGATACTCCCTTCGAGGTCATCGTACCGTTCGTGGGAGATGGTTCTCTTCAGTAGGTGGGTATTGGTGAATTTGACGTGGTTGACGGCTTCGTCCGCTTCTCCGACGATCATGTTTACTGTACGCGTCGGGGAAGGCGGCTTTGGGGGTCCCCGGGAATGCTCCCGTCCGCGGCCGAAATTAGCTTTCCCTTTGTCGCTGAGTAGCTCTTTCAGGTATCCCTGATTGAGCATCCTGACGACTTCCTGTCGTAGGCCAATGCAATCCTCGGTTCGGTGTCCTCGTTCCTGATGGAACTCGCACAGAACATTGGATCTCCTCGTGGCCTGGTCCGACTTCATCTTTTGGGGCCACTGCACCTTGGTGCCGAGCTTCTCCAATGCGTACACTACCTCTGAGGGTGAAACACAAAAGTTATGTGATGAGAGTAAATGGGGCGTACCTCGGTCGTTTCTGAGTGGGGGTGACGTGACGTTGTACCACGTCCGTGTGTCGCGGGGGCGGGAGCGAAGATCTCGCATAGGGTTGATGTCGTTCTCTGCTGGGGCATGGGGGAAGTTCCCGACGTCCCTCGTGTCGTCGGTCCCTCCTGGCGTCCGGGTGTACGGCAGCTAGTCGCCGTGTTGGGCCCGTTGAGATCCTCCTCGTCTGCCCGCACCTCGGCGCGGTAGGCGTTGTGGATCTCGTCCCAGGTGGTGGGAGGGTACTTCATGAGCCGGCTCAGCAATTTCTTGGTGGGTCGGGAGCCATCCCTATTGAACCCGTTCTGGAATGCTGCCACCGCCATACCTTCCGATACATTTGGCAGGTTTATTCTTATCTTGTTGAATCTAGCGAGGAAGTCCCTGAGGCCCTCGCCCATGGTCTGTCGGATGGAGAATATGTCGTTCACCCTTGCTTCCGCTTTCTGGGCACCAGCATGCGCGGTGACGAATTTATCTGCCATCTCCTCGAAGGTCGAGATCGCTTTGGCGGGAAGTTGAGAGTACCAGGTTAGTGCTCCTCCGGTCAGCGTTTCGCCAAACTTCTTCAGCAGCACTGATGGTACCTGTTCTTTGGACAAGTCATTACCTTTTACTGTAGTGACGTAGTGGATGAGATAGTCCTCAGGGTCGGTGGTCCCGTCGTACACTTTTAGGTACGGGGGCATCTTGAAGGTTTTTGGGATGGTGTAGGGCGCTGCTCCCTCGGAGTAACGTTGTTCCACGAACCTTCCTACATCCCGCTTGGGTAGTAGTTTGGGAGCCCCGGGAATCTTATCAACCCTGTCTCGGTGCTCTTTCATCTGGTCGCGGAGGGCCTGGTTTTCGCCCTCCATTTCCTTCATTTTCCTCAGGATGGTAGCCAGAGTGTCATCGTGCGTCTGGGTCTCGGTGGGCCGGCTGTTGGTCCGTGTTTCTTCCTGTTCGTCTGTTGCGGTGGTATTGCTGGTGGCCGGAGCGGCATTTTCGCAGCCTTGCGGTGTCTTCTCCGCTAGGCTGCTCAGTGTGCTGGCCAGCCATTCCTCCAGTAGCCTCCTGACTGCCGGAGGTGCTTCTTTCGGATCGGAGTCCCTTCCTAGAGGTGTGGGGGAGGTTTCAACTTCAGGTGCGGTAGAGGGAGTAGCGTTGATGGCTGTGCTTCCCCCAGCCTCGTTTATTGCGCCTAGAAGGTTTGCGGTGACTTCAGCCATGACCGTGGGTCATGTGTTACTTTCAGCCATCTTTGAAAAGTTTTAGTTTGATCGGATCTTCGCAAATGTATACTATAAGTTTGATTCTCGAGGTCCCCACAGACGGTTCCAAATTGTTTGCTCAAAGATGTTATGTATCTTAGAACTAATCAATCAATATAAATAATGGGATAATCTGAATCAGTGATAATATAAATTGAAGATCGATCGTCGAAACAATGTGAATAAAATGATTAGCATAAGGAGATGGTAAGAACAAAATGTAGAAGATAGAACAAATGAGCAGTAGTGATAGCAGTAATAGAGAGAGATATGTCTTATTATCCAAAAATCAGATCCCTTACAAATGGGGGAGGCCGTCCCTTATATAATGAGAGGGTCCTCTCGCCCAACTTATTACATTGACGCCCTAATATTATCAGCGTAATCAAAATATAGGCCGGGGGACTGGGGATGCCCTCTTTAACGGATCCGCCAGTTTGATGTATCATAGGCGGGGCCGCGTCCTTCTTATCACGCGCCCGTTAATGAGGACGTCCATGGATGCTGCCGTCCTTAAAACGGGGGCGGCCTCCTTATTTATTTCATCGGGACCGACCATGGGTACACGTGGCTGTGTCGTACCACTTGTTTGATTTACCCCCATACAATTTGAAATATATAACATCCGATAAGAGTTTTTATTTTTAGTGTTACTTTTTCACATTTCTTAAATAAAATACTATTGAAATTTTAAACAAATAAAGATTTTTTTCATCAACACGTTTAATTTTAAAATCTAAAATATTAAGAAAAATTACCAGGACAATATTGTGTTGTAGTGGTAGGTGTCTATTTGTGTCCTCCGTGAAGGTGATATCGTCCTCGGCGAATTCTTGGAGTCTCTTGGTCTAGGCCATCGATACCTTTGTCTTTTTTGCCGTTGAAAAGGTAATAACTAGGGATTCTAGCCTATTTTATGCTCCTTTTTATTTAAGTTTTTGGATTACAAGTATGTGCAAGTATTCCCAAAAGCTAACTTATTGTGCTTGTTTGCAGTGTTTGGTCAAAAAGAGACAATAAAGTCTTAATCATCTAAAAAAGGAGCGAAACCTGAACAAGTTCAAAGCTGAGTCAAAAAGGCGCTAACAGCGAAGAAATAGAATGGGGCGCAGAGGATCCACATCTGAGGCGGGCTTAATTACGCTCTCAACGGTAGTAACGTTCAGAGAGGCATTTTGAGCAAGGCATACTGCCCGCGATGAAATTGCGCGGCAGCGGTACCATCTGACGCGGTCGTGGTCCAATTCTCGCCCTTAGCAGAATTGAGAAACACAAAAATGAAGTTTGGAGCTCAAATTGAAAAGTGTTGTCAGCGAACATATTTCGTGCCCGCGGTTGAAAGATCGAGGGGGTGTTTTTTCCGCTTCCAGTAGACTCAAGTTCAAATCCAGCTCAGAAGAGAAGAAATGCGGTCCGCACATGCTTTGCGCGACCGCGAAAGTCATAGCGCTAAGACGGCCTATTTGTCGCAGTCATCGGAATCTCCATAGGGGCAATTTGTCCGAAAAATTTAGCTGTGTATAAATAGTCCTTTTTCAAATTTTTAGGGTATCTATTGTTTTGGGGAGTACGTGAACAGGCGTCTTTAGCTCTTTTGAGTAATTTTAGAGCTTTGTTAACCATTAATCTTATATTCTACTCTTGTAATTACTTCTTATGGGTTATATTTCATCTAAATTTTAATTTCTTCTTTGATTATGAGTAGCTAAATTCATTAGCTAGGGTTGTGATCCAAACCTAGTGTGAGTATTTAATGAGTATTCAATTTTAGGGTTTAAATATTTATGGGTTAACGATATTTAGCTTGATTTATGCTTTAATTGTTTTTAGTTTGCAAACACTGATTTGTGCCTTTTTGACTTAGGCTATTTTTGATAAAGATAGACTAAGTCTAGGAAATTCAGGTTAACAAGGAATTGACATGCATTCAAGATATTGATAGCCCCAATTAAAGGGTTAAATCTAGAGATAGTAATATCCGACTTGAGCCAATTTTGCTTGTATTGTAAAGACCCAATTGGGCTTGAGAAAGCCAATTAGGGCAAAGTCACTCAAACTACCAAGAGGTATAGAGTGAGTAATTATATGCAATGGTGATATCATTATCTCAATTATAACAAGTTTTCTTTAAGTTTTAGATCATGTTAAATACTCACATAGGTGTAAGTCACTTCCCTAGTGCCTTTCTACCAATTGAAAAAACCTTTACAAAAATATCATACTTAGCTTAATTTCATTTCTCATTAGTGTTAAAAGTAGAATAGTAACCCAAACAAGCATGATTGGAAGTGCCATCAAGAACATCGCACATAGCTAGATTAGATAGGAATCCAATTCCAAACCAATATTGGCTCTCTGTGGAAATCGATCCCGACTCCTGAAGAAAAAGCTACATCGACCTCTCTTGTCATTCTATAGTGGTATAGGGTTGGAACCAATCAAAATGTTACCTCATTAATCACGTTCCTTGTGAAAATCATGTTGATCGTTGGACGAGGAGGATCTTCTCTTGCTTTTGAGGGATCAGTGTTATTCAATTGTGGCCATAGCCATTCTTAGCCCAGTCGCTTATGAACTCTTTGAGATGGTCGTTTTTCAACAATGTCTCTACCTTATCATATAGATGTCGGCAGTCCCCAATCTAGTGGCTGATAGTCTTAGGATATTCATACCATATATTAGGATCCCTCTTACTTGGGTCGGATCTTATCAGCCTCGGGAATCGTGCTTCCTTAATGTTCCTCATCGCCAATACTAGTTCCACTATGCTAACATTGAAGTTTATACTCGGACAATCTGGGGTAGGTGGAATCTCGAGAACCCGATACCTCTTTGTCCTGCAATGATCTATTATTCTGGCCGCAATCTGCTCTCCTATCCGACCAGAAACCTCTTTCGCATCCTTGGTCCGTTCGTAGGGCAAAAATCGACCTTTGGAAGACCTTTGATTTGCGTCAAAATCATCCTTCAACTTTTTCTTATTCTTCTCTCAGTCCTGACCCTTATTTAATGACAGGAAATCGAGTTGGTCATCTTCTATTCTTATCTTCGATTCATAGCGGTTTTGGACATCTACCCAAGTTGTCACCTGAACTCGAGCAGACTTTCTTTCAATTTTGGGGAAGCGTTGGAACTCCTTAGGTTCAGCCCTTTAGTAAATGCTTCAACTGCCTATTTACCCGGGACGACTGATAGCAACATTCTTCTGAAATCTGGTCACGAACTCTCGTAGCAGTTTAGA